>NJDC01004950.1:5553-15821 GCA_002245475.1 Calephelis virginiensis
TCACACCTCGATTTTAGTTTTCCAACCATATATTTCATGGTGGGACAAAATTAAAAACACAACAACAAAAGCAACAAGAAAATAGTCACCAAAAAATTAAGAATATGAAATAATAACAAAAAGATAAGAGAGAAATTTTAAAATTTAACAATTTTCGGAAATGTCACATTTGACAAGAAATTTTAAAAAGATGGGTGCATGGACCAACTATAGTACTTCGATAATAAATCATACAAACTCTGTGGGACCAAAATGTCTTACAGCGCCATCTCTTGGTTCCCACAAACATACTCAATGCAACTTGTGATTTTAGAATATTATTGAATACATTTGTACACGTTACGATTTGTGTTTTTCATGATATATGTATTTTTTAAATAAATAATATAGTTTTAGTAATTACTGCCAATCAAGAAAGTATTTAGCATGTTTCCGTACACTTGTTTTTCTTTCGTTTTTTTATATTTTTAGGTAGTGCATGATTAATATCATTAAATGAAAACTTACTTACCGTCTTAATAAAAAAATCTATGTTAAGAAAACAACAAAAAGGCTAAATCTCTATATTTTTTGGTAATAATTTTTATATTATAACTTAATGTTTGTGGTTTAAATCTTATAGAAAAAAATAGTTTTAAATACCATCGATTTTCAACTAATAGTTAATGCCTATATAGACATTCGGAAAACATTTTTTTTAAATGTATGATGTATAGAAAATTGTCTTTATCAACCTGCCTCCATCTTTAAATATTCACACCCATTATTATGATGATATCAATTATGAATGAATGAATAAATACACTTTATTATGCACCAAAATTTACAAAATAATACACACTCTTCCACTTATAATATTTAGCTTAGGTGCACAAAGGCGGTCTTATCGCTTCAGAGCGATCTCTGTCAGACAACCTTAGGGTTACGGTTATTTAATTTTCAAGAAAAAGTATTGGTGATGTATAAGATACGCATTTGTGTTTTGAACATCGGTGTAATTTTATCAGTGTGGGTGTTTATTAAATTTGTTCCAGTCTTTATTTAAAACTACTGTATATTAGCAGAGATTATTATTATTTAATAACTCTGGTATTAGAATTACCGGCTCACACGATATTGTGGGGTTAGACTAATTTGTGTAACTCTTCCAGTGATAATATTTGTTTATTTGTTTTTTGTTTATTTATCAGTCTGTGATTTTTTCACTTTTTTACTATTATTTGGTATAGATTACGTTCGGTAGGTAAGTTACGTGTCGAAATCTACGACACTTGTGGTATAAAAAAGTGTTTCTCTTAATTACCAATAGAAGTTTTTATACGAATAATTTACAGCGACAGTAGCTAGTACAAACTTGATAAGACGTAAACTCATGGTAATGGCTCTGTTTCGCAAATTGCAAAATGTGTACTTTTTAAAATCGTTTCCGAATTTAGCCACGTCTTTTTATTTTCTATGAGTTTTACTCCATCTCTCGGGTCTCATAGAAATTACTCAACAGTCTAATGGTAAGTAACAATGACAATAACACCTGGATATGTGTGACACGAGATTAAAAATTGACAGTAATTATCACTATAGATGATATACTATGACCATCACTGTAGTCTTTGATCTTCGACGTCACAGTCAGATGTCATTTTGACTCCGTCATCTGACGATAGAGTCGCTGCTGTTCATACTATTTTGACATTATTTTGACTGTGCACCCATTGATTAGAATTTTGATTGAATATTGTGTTATGACTGCAAGTTTTTTAAATTATTTTTGTAGCTCTAATTAGTATCGAAATGTAATATCTAATAGTAATTAAATTTGAAGCTTAAAATATATGTAGAGTACTTGTATCATATTTCTTTTGAGATATGGCTCATACTTCCATGAATCAATACGAAAACCAGCTGTACAGTGTTTTTAAAACTTTCGACGTAGATAACATTGAAGCCCTAGATAGGTCGGCAGTACTAGAACTCTGTGATACATTACAGCTAGAAAACCGAGGCACGACGCTGGTGGACACATTGTTCGAAAAACACACAGATCGAGTCACTTTTACACAATTTCGCAACGGTCTGCTCACTGTGCTTGGCGGTGAGTCTTCCCCAAACAGTGAACACTCTGCACATTCCACTGGCTCTCCACCTCACAGTGACGAGGATTCTTCTGGTAGAGAAGTTGCTCCCAAGTTTATATTTGGTTCTAAGAAATACGGAAGGCGCTCGCGTCCTACGCGCCTGTCAAGCCTGTTGCCGCGGTATCGTGTGTCTTCAGAATCACGGCTCGACGGGGAGCGGGCTAGACAGCGTATGAAGTGTAAACGCAGTGCATCTGCCATGGAAAGTCGCACAGATAGCCTTGTGGACGATGATCCAACTGATTTGGATCATGACAAAAGAGTCAGCAGAGAAAGAGCTCTCACCCTTTGTCATGGACTCAAAATGCATGGTGTTGATAAATCTCTAGTTGAAAGAATATTTAAAGATTGTGCTAGTGATGAGATAACTGTAGGGGAATTTTTTGAGAAGCTCAATGCATCTTTAACAACCATAGCCCTGTCTGTACATGAAGGCTCCAAAACTGATTTAGGAGAATCTGAGAGCAATGTAGTGTCTTGTGACTCTGTGATAGAAGCATGGGAAAGAGCAGGTGTTCGAAAGCCTCATCAACTACTCATGGAACTGGGATTTACTTCTTCTACACTCTGTCCCATGGAACTTGAGCGTGCACTTGACGCCGAATTGCATGCACTTCCGTTTACTACTGAAGAACCTACAGATGCCAGGATACTTCTTTTACTTGCTGCTCATTCATTTGCATGTCTTCGTCTTGATTTTGCTCTAAAACAATTTGAAATGGTGAGTTCAGAGAGAGATAAACTTCACACAGATTTAGCTGAAGCCAATAGAAGGGCAAGGTTACTTGCACAAGACGTAGATGAAAATCATGCAAGAATTGAAACTGAACTTAAAGCTAACTTGAGGCAGTTGGAAGCAAGGCACTCAGAGGCATTAAGAGTAGCTGCTGACGAGGCTGCTGCTGATAAAGAAAAGGCAGCAGCTTTGCGGTTCAACTTAGAGGCAGAAATAAGTCGGCATGTGGAGATTGAAGCTCGACTTAAATCAGAAATAGTAATGCTCAAAGACAGAAATGAAGATTTCCAGGTTAGTCAATATTTCATACACAATAATTTAGCTATTGAATGCATATTATAATTTTTAACTTCGGAAGTGTCTGTAGCATGCTAGTGTTTTCCAGTATTTAAACATCTTGTCTTCACAGCCATGCTCTCCCTACTGCTGCTTTATAGTAATTTACATTTAAAATTGTTGTGAATAAGTAATAACAAACTGGATTAGTCACAGTGAAATTAAATTTGAGAAAATATAGGTGACAGCGTGTAGATTTTACTTAATACCAATATTTCCTCTTCTATCCAGGGCAGGAAACCGGTATTTTTTTAACCTGGTTTGAAACGGTTTCAAACTAGGTTTTCATAAGTGTCCGTTCGGAGCCGAACCCATTTACGAGCTATAGCACTTCTGGAATTAACCAGGTTAATTTGGTGTAAAGTGTGATGAGTGAAGTGTAAAGCGTTATCTTCTCTCTTCCTCCAGTTCACACTCGCCATGGCCTATGTTTGGGAATGAAAATACAACTTGTCATAATATCTTTTAAGTATAATAAGCCTTTTGTATTTTCTGATTTATGAGAGAACTGTAAAGAAAATTAGTTATGGTGTTTTCATTGATTTAGATTATGTCTCGTAATTCAGTGTGCCTTTTGGCATAGGCCTCCTCCAGCTCTCTCCATTGGACTCTGTCCTCAGCAATTCTAGTCCAGTATGGCCCCAAGGTAAGGTGGATATCGTCGTTCCATCTTGTTTTTGGTCGCCCTTGTTGTCTGGTGTCCTCCCTTGGGTACCATAGAGTAACTTGTTGGCTCCATTTATTTGTTTTGCACCTCAACATATGGCCTGTCCAGCTCAGTTAATTATACAAAAAGTACAGTGAGCCTTAATGTTATTTTTAAAGACAAAGAAGTTACTGTTATACAATGCAATGATAAAGGGCTCTACTCTACGGGTTTAACACATGAAACTAAGACAAATAGATCACTTATTTTACATTGTTAATCTTACATTAAAATATACACTTAAACACTTTTATACACTTAAACTGTCAACACAATTTACACATTTTAGTAATCCCGCACATCTCTCCCGCTGTGCGACTATGTTGCATCTCGTTGTCTCTGTACAAAGGTAGCACTATTAGTTTACTCACGGGCCTACACAGCACTCCTCCTTTTGTCTTCACGTCCACTGCTCGTACCACACCATCCGGTCCTGGGTAGGTTGCTATTAGTTTTCCCCGTATCCACACGTTCCTTGGTAGGTTGA
Organism: Calephelis virginiensis; assembly: GCA_002245475.1. Lineage (NCBI taxonomy): Eukaryota > Metazoa > Arthropoda > Insecta > Lepidoptera > Riodinidae > Calephelis > Calephelis virginiensis. The sequence continues at coordinate 9,954 of NJDC01004950.1, forward strand.
CGTCGACTATCTGCACCAGGTCGTCTACTCGTCCTCGGCTATGCGGCTCCCGCCGGTGTTGTAGTTCAGGTAGGTACTCTCGCAGCCATCGGGTCCTGTAGATGTCTGCCAGTCGTTTTGCAGACCACCAGCTGGACCTGGATATGGTGTCCTTGTCGACGAACGTCCCTGGTAGTGGTACTCCTACGAATCCTCCCAGCAGAAAATTGGTTGGAGTCAGGGCTTCACGATCTTCAGCGTTGATCGACACGTGCGTGAGTGGTCGACTGTTGACTGTGTACTCTACCTCAGTCATCAGAGTAGATAGGACTTCTTCCGTTGGGTGACGTTCATGGAGTGTGGCTGCAAGTGCTGTCTTCACGGAACGTACCATTATTCGCTACCATGCTCCTCCTATAAATGGTGCCCCTGGCGGAATGTATCGCCAGGAGATGACTCTCTTCGCTGCTTCTTCTGCTGTAGCCTCGTCAATTGCCTGTCGTAGTTCCCTGTCTGCTGCTTTTAGGTTGGAGCCGTTGTCCGACCACCGTTCGGTGGGACACCCTCGCCTTGCTATCATTCGTCGTAGGGCCATCACTGCGAGTCCGCACTGAGAGAACCGGCTAGTTCAAGGTGAATGGCTCTCGTTGTAAGACATGTGAAGATGACACCATATCTTTTTTGTTGTGTTCGGCCGATGGTCACGGAGAGAAGTCCAAAATAGTCGATTCCAGTGAATGTGAACGCGCATCTTTGGTGCGCTAGGCGACATGCAGGCAGGTCTCCGGTCCTAGGATGTGGAGGTTTTTGTGTTTTCATACGACAGAACAGACACGGTTTGATTATAGTTCGTGTTACAGGTCGCACATACTGTAGTTTGCTCGCGTTGATCGTGGCTTCGACTCCCGAGTGGTGTAATTTTCTGTGTAGAGCTTGTAGGCATAATTTTACAATCGGATGCCCGCCGTCTAGTACCATGGGGTTTTTCATTTCTTCCGTTACAGCTTGCGTAGCTAAAATTCGACTTCTAATTTTGATCATTTTATTCACATATTCAACGCTTAGCTGCTGCAGCCGGCTTTTTTTGCAAATAGGCTTGTTATTTTTTAGACATATTAATTCTTCTACGAAGGAGTCTTCTTGTGAGGATCTCATTAATAATTCTTCTGACATTCTCAGCTGTTCGGCTACTACTGGGCGTAGTTTGCGAGTTTCAAACAATTTTATTTTTAGTTTCAGTGCTCGGTACGGTCTTGTTTGTCCTCTTCCAATTCGGATCGTTTTCTTTATTCTTTTTTGTTCTCTTGTAGTTGTTAACTTGTTGTTTTGACGTTTGACATATCTGTACGAACTGTAGGACTCTTGCTGTTGTATATCTGAGTTGGTCCCAGTTGAAGAATCTTGATGTATCTGGTAGACATTCAGCTAGTCTAGGCGGCCGTGTGGTACTGGTGTGTTGTATCTTTTCTTCGCCCGTGGGGTCATCCTTGATGGTTCCGGTAGTTTCAGTTGGCCAGAATTCTTCAGCTTCGTGTAGGAAGTCAGGACCCTTATATCAGCGGTGTCGTTTAATAAACCCCGTCGGCACGTCTCGTGTGGCGTCGTCAGCTACATTCAACTTCGTTGGTACCCACGGCCACTCGTTTACTCGGGAACAATCTTCTATAGCGGCCAGGCGCTGAGCTACGTACGGCTTGTATGAGCGAGAGCCGGTACGTATCCAGGTAAGTACCGTCTTGTTGTCTGTCCAGAATATTTTTGAGTCAGGTTTTCTGTCTTGTTCCAGTATTACTGTTTCTGCTAGCCTGGCTCCCATTGCAGCTGCATGTAGTTCCAACCTCGGGATTGACGTTAATTTGAGAGGTGCTACCTTCGCCTGTGCTATGACGAGAGATAGGTTTATCTCGCCGCTAGGTGTCGTCGTTCTCCAAAATAGGACTGCGGAATAGGCTGACTCGCTAGCATCCGTGAAAACGTGAAGTTGTAGATTGTCTGCGTCGCTGTAGCTGAGATACTTTCTTCTTGTTGATATATGATGCAGGTTTTTTACATGTACAGTCCAGTCTTGCCATTGTTCCGCTAGGTCTTCGTCTATCTTGTCATCCCACGCTGTTCCCCGCCGCCATACTTCTCGTAATAGTTGTTTCGCCTTTATAGTGACAGGCGAAGCGAAACCAAGCGGGTCGAATAGTGACATAACGATACGTAGTGCTTCTCTCTTTGTCGGCGTCTCTCCGTCAATTAAGTCTGTGGTATGCGAGCCAAGTTGAGGTTGAAAGTGAGTTCGTCTGTGTTAATTTTCCATAACACGCCGAGTACTCTTTCTGTCTTCTCTTCGTTGTATAACTCCATATCTTCTGTAGGTTGTTTTTCACCCAGGGCCTCTAGTAGTGATGCTGAGTTCGACTTCCATTGTTTTAGTTCAAAATGTGCTTTCATATGTATTTCTTTTACACTTTTAGGCACACGTACTGCATCTTCGAGGTTTTTGAAGCTGTCCAAGTAGTCGTCGACGTAATGTTTCTCTATGATGGCTGCCGCGGCCTCCGGGTGAGTTTTTTGATGCTGTTGTGTGTATATATATTGCTGTGATAGAGAACTAGATGCACCAAATATCAATGACGTCATTCTATACTCTTCTGGAGGTTGGTCGTCACGCCTGTCGCCTCGCCAGAGATAGCGAAGCGAGTCTGTCTTCTGTCCGCAGCTTTAATTGCATGAACATTTATTTTATGTCTGATGTCACACCCACCGCGTGTTGACGGAAACACATCACCACCCCTGGCAATGATTGTAGAAGGTCTGGCCCTTTTAACAGCATGTCGTTGAGTGCGACTCCTCTCGTCTTAGCTGCAGCGTCGTGTACTACTCGGACCTTTTTCGGCTTCATAGGGTTTACAACCGCAAAATGTGGTAGGTACCATGTCTTGTTTGGAGTCTTCGTCTTCGGGGCGGGTTCACTGTAGCCCTTAGAGACTAGTGCTGCCATCTGTTCTGTATATTTTTGTTTCAGAGCTGGGTCTCGGTCGATTTTCTTTTCGATGTTGAGTAGCCTTTTCAAAGAGTTTTCGTAGTTGTCAGGGAGGGTAACGCTTTCTTTCTTCCATAATCGACCTGTCTTGTATCTTCCTGTTTCTGTTTGTTTCGTTGTTTTTTGTAAGATACGTAGAGCTTGTTCTTCTGTGTCCGATCTTGGCTTTCTAGGGTTAAGACATATTGTATTCATTTCAAAATACTGCTTCACTAGGTTTTTTAAGTTGTCATTGGTATCTTCTGTCATGTGAGATACAAAGTTAACGGAGTGGCCAATGGTTCGTGTTTGACTTCCGTGTAGAACCTAACCGAGCGGCGTGAGTGATGCCACTGGCTGGTTTCTTCCTTTTCTTACTTCTGAAGTTAACAGGATATGCCAGTTGTCTTGTCCTATCAGTATTTGTGGCTTGGCGTTGGTATATGTGATATGTTGACAAATGTCTTCTAGATGTTTACATTATTTAAGTAGTTCTTTCGGTACCCATTGCGACGAGACAAGCAGGTTCTTGACTGTACGTGCTTGTACCTCTTCTTCGTGGTCGTTTAAGCCCCTGAGTTTGATGTCTACTCTTCTAGATGCTTGCTCTGACGTCTTCATGTCGTTGATGGCTTCTATTCTGAGCGGATCGACGGGTCCCGTGACTCCGTTGCGTTTAGCTACATCGTCAACTAAAGTTACTGTTGACCCGTCGTCCATTAGAGCGAAGGTGTTGACTGTTGCCTTCGGTCCTCTTACTTGAACTGGGATAATTTTCAAATGCGACTGTTTACTTTTCATTGTCCAGACAGAGTTGATAGTTTCTGTTGCTTCCTTTTCGTTTGGTACCGCTCTATCAGCTGTCTTCTTATGATGCAGCATCTTGTGATGTAGATATTTGCAGTTATCGATACCACAAGGTTTCGTACGGCAGCTGTGAGTTTTGGTTCTGCAGCGGAGACACCGGAAGCATAGGCGCTTGGACTTGGCTGTATCCCATCTTGTGTTTTCATCCAACGACTTGAATTGTTCACAGTCAGCTGTCGTGTGTCCCTGTTGATCACATACAGGACAACCGTAGGTGAACGTCTTTTCGGTGACATTGTGGACTCTCGGTAGTATTTTCTGTATTGCGGGTGCGGCGTACGACGTCACCGGCTCGGGTAGTGCGTAGGGTCCGCACCATCTTCTTCTTTCTAACTTCAATAAATCTGCGTCTTCTTTTTGTTGCGTCGCTGCGAAGTCATAGAATCTGTATCGCAGAGAAGGCGTCAGTTTGTCCACCACTGTTTTTGAAACTTCGGGGTTGTACATGTAGTTGGTGCAGCCGAGGGTTTTCAAAGTTGCTACGATGTTGGTGACCTTTGTTGCGAAGATGCATATGTCTCGTGGTGACTCCGTAAGGCGCGGTAGTGCGCGAAGAGACTCCATTTCCATCATAGCAATCGATTCTGGTCTGCCAAATCTTGATTCCAGCGTCTTCATAATTTCTGTTGGCTTTCCCCTTCAGGTTTCTTCGAAGTCTGTTGGTGTTTTCTATGGCTGAGAACATGTTTTCTTTTTCAAAATAGGCAGCACGAAATGGTACCCATTCCTGTATTTTAGACGTTGTGCGGCTTTGACGGTGCTTGTAATTGCTTCAGCTAGTTTATTTTATTTTATTTTAACAATGAAGGAAAACTTAGAGCTAATAAAGTTAATAACATGTATAATAACGAAAATAAGGCCAATTACAAATTTTCACCTACAGATTAGAAGTACAGGTAAGTTTAATCGCACAAGATAGCAAAAAACATTTAAAATATTAGTAATTTAAACTGTTTATAACATTTAAAATATTATTAGTAATCAACATCGAAAAGAAAGAAAAAAAAATTATTAGTCAAAATCTTTTTTAACTTCATTATAGAGACGTTAAATAAGTCAAGGTCAACCTCTTTACACTCTATATTGAAAGAACGACATGCCCTGATTAAGTATGAGTTTTGCCTGTAACAAGTTTTCGTTTCCGGGTAATGCAATAAGTTAAATCTTTTAAAAAATGTGGATGGTGTACGTAAACCTATCTGATGAAGCAATTCAGGCACATCAACCATGTCATTCATGATTTTAGATAGGAATACTAAATCAGCAATTTTTCTTTGTTCATAAAGAGGTAAAATATGATTTTTCATGCAACGGAGTTCATAAGTAGGCACAAATGACTTAGAACGATACTGGATGTACCTTAAAAATCTCTTTTGTATACGCTCCAACCGATTTATGTATACACTATATTTAGGATTCCAAACATGAGATGAATATTCAAGGTGACTACGAACAAAAGCACAGTAAAGAATTGTAATGGTTTTGATGTTACTGAAATCTGCAGATTTTCGAGTGATGAAACCTAAAGCTTTAGACGCCTTGTTAGCTATATTATTAATATGGGAGTCAAATGTTAGTTTCGAGTCAAAATATACCCCTAGATCTCTTATAACGTCAACTCTAGATATAAGAGTCTGCGATATCCTATAATCATATATAATAGGATTAATATTACGCGTAAAAGTACAGACGTGACGTTTAGATACATTGAGTTCTAACTTGTTTGATATACAGTGGTTTTGAAATCGAACAATATCATCCTGTAAGAGACACGCGTCTGCCATCGATGTAACTTGTTTGAGGATTTTCATATCACCTGCGTACAGTAAAATATTGGAATGTACAAAACATGAAATGACATCATTGATAAAAATATTAAATAAAAGAGGGCCCTCTTGATCTTTGGGGCACTCCGGATGGGATATACAGTGCTCTTGAAGACTAGCCATTGAGAACAATAATTTGACACCTATTTTGAATATAAGATGAAAACCGTTGATATAAATTACCCC
>NJDC01004950.1:17687-30473 GCA_002245475.1 Calephelis virginiensis
ACCACGATTATAACAGAAACCCCTGAAAATGATAGATTGCTTTTAGAAAATATGATTAACATCTTAAAAAAGAAAACACCTAAGACTACAAAACAAAACTTAACATGTAAAATAAATTTTTAGAAGCAATTTAACCGATCAAGAATGAAAAAACACTAAAAGTAATGAGAAGGTAAAAAAGAAGAAAACTAATGGTAAGAGCCAATGTTAGTCAGAAAAAGAAGAAGATTCCACTAACAGTCGCAAGCAATAGTAGTAGTAGCAGCAGCAGTGTTATATCAAATGATACGTCTGAAAATGAAGAAGTCACTCCAAGATCAAGTAAACATACCGTTATTGTAGGGGCTTTTGCAAGCGTCCTACAGACTTTTGATGATGATTATGATAATTAAGTGATGATTGAAACAACTATACTTTTCGGGACTTGCTGATACTATCTATTTAATATAAAGTTCTATGATACAAACACTTATGACTCAAACACTGATTATTGATTTAAAAATATAATAAAATGAGTATATGATATTTGGTTGATTATTACTGATCTATAATATAAAAATGAATCGATAAATGTGTTGGTAAGCGCATAACTTTCGAACGAATGGATCGATTGGGCTAAATTGTTTTTATTGTGTTAGTTATTACCAGGAGAAGGTTCTTATGAATAGAAAAATCGGGAAAGTTGCTGGGAAAATGGGAAAAATAATACTTCATTATTTCCCATACTGAACGGGTGGAACGAAGTTTGCCGGGTCAGCTAGTTGATTATAATTGAGGCTAGACGAGCGACGCGAATGATTAACATGATTTGATCTTAATATTGATTTGATGAGAACGCACGACGCGGAGGTCGGATACGAACTGACGAAAAGTATGGAAATTATGTGAGTCGCGGTCGGTGACCGCGACACCAAACGGCTAATGCTGCATTATGCTTAAGCATATGATCAATGTACGGTCGAGACCCGTACAGTTATAAAAAACAGGATGTGCTGACCAATGTAATGTTTGTAAAAATAAATATTTACAAAGCAATAAAGATTGATTTCAGTGTAAAATTTGTTGAAATGGGCACACAAAACCAAAAAAAAATTTAAAGGTGTTTTTAATTATTTTTGCTCATTATGTCACTAAAGATTACAATAATTAGTGTCTAAGTTTATTTTAACTTTTTTAAGACTGTTATTCAAAGTTTATAGAGACTTAATTATAATTTTATTTAAAAAAAACATTACTATTATAGTGTAAAAAGTTCTTATAATTGTTGATTTATCCTTAATTTTGTTTAATTTAATTTTTTTTGTTAAATAAAAGAGAACTCATATCAAATGTTTTAAGAAAGTTATAATTTTTTTAAGTTAATTTTATCTGAGAAAACTTTGTTGATTTTGATTTATTTAAGTTATATGAAATTGTTTGTTATCTCAGACTTTAAGATGAATACAATAAGATTTAATAATGACTGTTGTTCTAGTCACTTTTAAATTTGGTTTATTTACTATAAATTTTAAAGAAAGAAAAAATTTCGCCCTAGACAGGATTTGAACCTGTAACCTTTCTCTCAAGCCGACAAATGCTCTAACCAATTGAGCTAGTGAGGATTCAAGTTCCGTGGCGATTATCTTCTAACACAATATTACATCAGAACTTATGAAGAAGGCTGCGAACAGTACAATCTCCTAATTCTCGAACAAAGACGCATGGTTTCGGATATGTGTTTCTTATTCGATATTATCCATATAGCAATATTGACTGCTCAGAACTAATATCTAAAATCACATCTGTAATCCACGTGTCACATTTCCGTACTAACTACCTACGCTAAAAAGTTCAGTATTATCCCGTATTGCGCGAAGTTACAATGGCGTTTTCGGTCCTATAGATATTTTTCCATGTACTAAGTCTCGGTTTAGAAGAGAAATTATTACATCAATTTTATCGAAGTATTGCATTTAAAAAAGAAAAATAAATATATTTTTTTCAACACATGAGGGCTTAAATCCTTTAAAAATACTACTTGCTATTTGTCCTATTGTAAGCGTATCCAAATCCGCTAGATAGGTATGACGAAAAATCTTTATACACAAACATAGCCACTGATAATGTTTACGATAGTGCTAAATGCTTATGGTCAAGTTTAAAGCTTTTAATTACTTTTGATTTGAACTTATGACATTACCTATTTTTCTGCTCAGCTAGACTGGAAGCGTATTTTTAAGTTTTTTTAACCTTTGTGTATTACAGTTTGATACTGATTATTTTTTTATATAATTTAAATAAATTAGCTCAGACGTGGTTGTGGTTTATTACAGGAGCGAATTAGAATAACTGAAACTAAAATCGCTCAAGCTGAAAAAGATCAGGCACGTCTTCAACTTGAAGTCGAGGAAGCTGAAAACCGTCGGGTGGATCTCGTGGAGCGCGAGAAGGCTGCTGCAGATGAATTAGCTGTTCGTTTGCATGATTTAAAGCTGGAAAACCAGAAATTGAGAGATCGCAATGACGAACTGTGTGCTGAGCTGGAAGCAAGTTGGAGGCCATCCAATGGAAACACCAGTGCCGCTATGGCTTCCTGGAGGGACGAATCTGCTCAACATTACACTTCTACAGTACTTAATGATACTAATGTAAGTTAGTGTTCACATGTTTTTAATCTTCAGCTTTCTTTTGTTTTATTAGTACCATGCTCTTTTGAGGAATAGTCCAACTGATTATATTTAAATAACTTTGAATAAATTGAAAACAATAGTTTATATGTCAGTTATACCTTGACTAACCTGTTTAGATGTTTGTGACAACTTCGCTGGTGCGATTTGGCACAATACTTATAAATATTCTTCTTCTTCTTTTATAAATATGGCTTTCGATCGTTTTTCACGTTTCTTTGCCAATGTCAAGTTAGTTAATTCTTATCCCTTCCACTGTTCATGCAAAAGCGATTTTGCCGCTCGATTGCCAACACGTTTGGCGAAAAATGGCTTCAAAATAAAAGTTGGCGAATAACGATGATATCTTTCGATTTATGTATTGAAAACATATAAATAAATGTATATATTTTTAGGATCCCTGAGAATTCAACTACTTAATAACGTGTAGGTATATAAACAGTTACGAATGTGTATGTTTAACCCCAAAACCATTTGCAACAAACAAAATATGAAAAAACTTTCCGTGTTTTTTTCCAATTTTCTCACAAAAAACATTTCTCATGAAAAACAAACGTATTTAATTTACCTTCTATATACTTTATTCGAAAGAACATGAAACGTTTACCAGAATGCAATTACAAAAACAACAATGTCCATGCAAATATTTTACAACACAAGCTCGGGAAAAAAAAACGGGTCGTTATCTCACTACCTGTTACCCGGTACTACAAAAGGGCCGACTTTAGAAATTTTACACAAGCTTGTTGTAAGTTCTGAGAAGTAGTTTGTTTGATTTATTCTATGTAATGATTGTTCTTCTCAGTAAAAGCGTTCACAGATGTTAAAATAGGTTTAGTAAATTTAAGTAAAACAAGATAATAAAACGGGTGTTCAAACGGCTAAAATCTGATATAATTGTTTTTTTTTTCAAAATGTGTACTCTTGAATATGTACTTTATGTAAATTTAAATTTAGAATTATAATTATATTTGTCAATTAAAAAAAAATATAAAGTTAGCTATCTCTCACAAACGAATTCTCTATTGAATTAAATTCTTGCATGTTCGAAAAAGTGTCACATGCTATGTAATCTCTTATTATGGAGTATTTAGTGGAAGACACTCATAAAACTTATATGTTTTATCTGTAGATATGTCATATAAACATATTACAAATGTTATTTACAAGAATAATTTATTGTATAAGGTGTTTTCAAATTAGTGCACGATATTTTACCTGGACATACTGAATATATAACTAAATCAGTTAAAAAAAATCGGACCAAAATAAATTAAGTACAGCATTATTAATACATATTTCATATTCAATTGCGCAAGTTCAATGATCCGTCACCTGCGCGAGACACGGTAGGTAGGTATGTGTTACATTTATTGCGTGTCCTATCCCAATGGTAGGCTTTGAACTGATTGATCATAAAAAATAGTGAATGTAGGCGTGTGTTAAAGATAGGTAAGAAACAGGCTTAAGTATGTACCTACCTATTTACGAAAATGATTTACGTACCTACCTATTCACACTACTTACATCCACATTCAAACATATTACCAGTGTAGGTACTCAATGCAAAACTTGGCACGGCTGTTGATGTGTCTTTAAGTGTTGTTAGTAGGTTCCTATTTTCCTATAACTTTTTAAGACAAGGTCAGTCCAATTGTAAGGTTCACTTTCAACATCAGTCAAATCTTCGATGGGTAGGCCATATGAAGAAATTGGGAGGCGTCAAGTCAGGTCAGGTGATCACACTACCCACCCTCTATTAAATTTTCACCATTGGAAAGGTACTCAAGAACACTTCGCGAAAAATAAACGCAAACACAAACAAAAACCTAACACACACCAAACGCTACTGATTTGAAAAATGACTGTATTAGAAATAATAATTTGTAAGGAGTGCCCCCGCGCGGGGCGGGAGCGAAACGGCAAGCGCATCGATACATGACCTTGATCAGAACTTACCACTATGATTTTTTATGACTTAGCAACAGCTGTTACTTTCTCGACTAACTAATTATTACCTAGGTAAGTAATAAATATTAGATTAAAAAATAAAATAATGGACCGATATATTTGTACTGTGTGATATGTAAAGTTTTTTAACTGATTAAAATTTCAATAAAACAAAAACATTAAGGGTTTTTATCAATTTAACAGGTAATATATACATTATTATAATACATCACATGGTACCTAGTAGCCTGTAGGTACAAATAAACATTAAGTAGCTAGGTACATTGTCACGCGGCAGCCGTGAGACAATCAGCTGCTTTCGAGAGTTCGTTGACCCCCATTCGTTATAACAAGAATTAATTCTTGTAATATTTTATTTATTTTTAGATTTTTTTATTATTTTTTATGTTTCCAGACACGCATTCCGAGTCCGTGGTTAAAATATCTTTCGCCAATTTGAGAAAACCCTGTATAATTAGAAATAGTTAAAACCGAGCGGGCCGTTACGTCACAAGTACATACATGACCGACTTAAATATTGCTAAATTTTATGTAAACTAGTTAAATGATGTGTAGTGTTTTATAAAATTGCTTATCACTTCCCAAAATATAATTTTAACAATTAACTAACACATTTTCACGTCACTTTTTGTTCGCATTATTAACAAAGTCCCTAACCGACCACATACTCGAAAGAAGCGCAACGGATGAATAAGTCATGCCAACTCAACTCGTTCCGAAATTTTTTTTACAATGTTGACATACTTCAAACTTTTTAATACGATGGGTTGTTTACTGTATGCAGGTGCGAAGGATATACACAACAGTATCATTAATTTGCAATCTCCAGCTTAAAATAGCATCTAGCATTACTAAACAGGAAATACAGTGTGTAGTAAATAGGTTTGACTTACTAGAAGTCGAAGATGCCAAATGCATCCAGGTCCACACTACACACATCCACTATGGTGTTTCAGTTTCACCAACACACTCACAGACACTTACAAACTTTAAACCAGCATAAGGAGAGTTAGGCTGCACATAACAAAATGACGTGCGCACACGTGGCGCACACTATTTACGAGTCTAGCGTTCCGCAAGTTAGGAGTTGCAAATTAATTATTTTTAAGACTGGATTTCCGCAAAGTTACGCTTACTTCTATCATTTAAAGCTTTCACTGCCACTCCTTTTTTTGTATCTTCGCCATATGCCGCACTTTTCTTTTCTTTTTCACACCCAGTGCCAGTTGTAACTAAGTAACGATTCTATCAAGAGAAACGACAAATTGGTTTTAAATTAACCATGTATTTATTAGTGTTTATGATTAACTTTTTTATAATAATATATCATGTATTTTAGTTTATAATAAAAAAATTAAATAAATTACTTAAGCAACGTAAAATGCACAAATTGACTGACTGTTGAAACTGAAAAGTGCAAATAACAAAACACAATTAAAATTAAAAATTTCTTATTTAACTTAAATGAACTTTGGTGAAAAAGGACCAAATGAGAGTGATCCAGTTAGCAATATGTTAGACTTAAGTGGAATATTGCAAAATTAATAAAACTTATGTGCGTTAAAGGCACTGGGCAAAGCTCGCTAAACAAATGAACTCACAGACACGTCCAAGGCACTGGACCAGAGTAACGAAAACGCGTATATGCGTTGCTGGCAGTGAATGCGTTTAAGTGCCAATCTCAGAGACAACTTTAGCGTGTGGTTGACACCATACCATCGTCATCGATTACTAAAAGACCACTGGTTGTAGAGTACTTTTCAGCAATTTGGCCGGGTAAGGATCCACTGCCGTACTTATTCCTGCCGCCCTAATGACACTGACACATCCCGGTCCGGAGGGTAAAGTTTAACATCCAGTGTACAGGATGGCGAGGCAGCGGTCGCATATATGAGGTTTACACACAAGCGAGGTTTACATTTGTCTTTTACCATCAGGAGAGCCGCGTGCTTGTTTTTTTTGTTTTGTCACATACAAAGTCTTTCTTGCACGTATGTAGCAGGGAATTTCTGCTTATATTATAAGATTTTAATGTTATTATTTAAAAAAACCTCTTATGTTAATATTTTTATAAAGTAAAATTAAACTTCAAGTAAACTAGTTAAAGAAAAATAATAATTTGTTGATTTCCAGGAAAGTGATTCTCTATTGCTCTCCGCTGAAGACATAACTGCCAAAAGGAATGTACTCAATAGACTGAGAGAAAACTTAGAGATCTTACGAGCACCGCCGCCTGTGTCCGATGTCAATTGTAAATATTGTTCCAAAAGAAATCGTCATTTATCATCTTTATTAGAAACAATGCAAGAGCTTTGTGAAAAAAGCAACAACAATTTGACATTGAACAATGTTGATAAGAGGGAGGTGGCGCTACAAACAGATTCTCATGCCAATGAACAAATAAATAATCTCAAAAAGCAATTATTTGAAGTAACCCAGAGACATGAAGCTGATCAGCAAAGCTTAACAAATGTAATCAAGTATGTATCTTGCTTTTCACGTTTATTACTTCAACATTTAAACTATAACTTTCATCTTTTTCTAGGCAAGTGTGCTCGCGACGAAGGCTAATGTTGCCTAACATAGAAATGTATATATCCTCATATTTTATAAAACTCCACTATGATCGTTTAGTCCAGTACGTAGAAGCAATATTCAGGTATACTGCATAACTTTGTCAAGCAGCATGTGTTTTTATTAAATTTTAGGATTTAGGTTCTGCAGATGCTCTTCTTCAATGTTGACTCTATTGCGTTGGTTGCTTTTACTTAGGGGTTGATGCCATCTCTTTTGGGGTTGTTTATTTGTTAAGGTCAAGCACTGACTCGACTTATACAGTGATAATTTCAAATTTATAACCAATAAATCAGCGTTCTCAAATGGATTGTCGCGATAGCGATAGGTCGAAAAAGAATAAAAAAGATGTATGATAGCTAAATACATTTGACTGGCAGCAGCAGTTGCACGCAAATGCCGATGGTTCAATCCACCCGTGCGTTCCCGCGTCCCGCGTTCTCCCTCGTAAATTGCCGAAACAATTCGACAGTATCTATTGGAATTAAGTGTATCGAAATGATTACAACCTTACTAGAAACTAGTATCGTATAAAAAATGTTAAGTGCGTTTTCATATTATGATGAAATAGAATGTGCAAGGATAAAACTAATAAAAGACCTGACTTTACATAAATTTGTCACTTCCAACTTAAATAAACTTCCACGGGTGTCATTTGGCCACATCGATATAATTACATTTCTTAAAGAAATAACAGTCTCAACGAGCGAAGTGGCGAACTTAAAAGCGACAAAGTTTAGGAATTGTTGTTGTTGTATTTTGTATAAATACAAAGTTAGACTTCCACTTAAATTGACTGACTGGCTGATCCCGAATTATGCTCCCACTTGCCGTCAAGCTAGTGGGACGGTCGAGATGTCGTCGGATAGTAGGAGCTCCAAAACCGACCAGAAAAATCCCTAATCTTAGAAAAATAGACCTGGAAAAAAGTTGGTCATCGTCCCGCCGAAGTGGTCGCTCTTAGATTTTTTTTTATTTAATAATAATATTTTTATTTTAAAAAGCAATTACCAAAACCAAAAACAAAAATTTGAAAAAAAAAACACTTAATGTCGCTTGGACTTGAAGGAACTTGTTATGTTCAAATCATCAAGCCCACAGTTTGATATTCCCAACCGTTGCTAGATTGCTCAATAATAAGATTGAAACTGATGATGCTGTGGTATTCTTACCGTTCTTGTCATCATTTCCGTTGTCAATCTAGACGTAATCCGAATGTTGTAACTGTGCTATGAAATTTACATTTTGACAATATGAATGTGTTCTTGTCAAATCATTTACCTCTTTATTCATTTATATCTTACTAAAAATATCCATTTGGAATTAATCTTCTCGTACAACGTGTTCCGGCATGAGTTATTCCATTTATTGTGTTAAATGCTTAGATAAATAATGTTGAGCCGCCGTTCGATGTCTTACTATAAATAGGTCCGTTGCAATTAGTGCATTAAAATGTTTTAAACTTCAAGGTCTTGGATTTGAGAAATTGCTGTAGTTTTTTGTCATTTTGCTGAGCCATGGATAATTCAGTGTAGTTTATTGGCTCATCATCATCGTCATCAGCCGGAGAACGTCCACAGCGGGACATAAGCCTACCCCAAATAGCGCAAGTCACAGTCACAAGCCGCTTGTAACCAGTGGTTGTCGGTTCTGCGAGCAATGTGGCCTGCCCATTGCCACTTCAGCTTGCTAACTTGCTGAACTATGTCGGTTACTCTCGTTTTCTTGCGAATCACCGAATCACGGATCATATCTCGCAGAGAAACACCGAGCATAGCTCTCTCCATAGCACGCTGAGCGACTCTTAGCTTATTTAAGAGGCCCACATTTAACGGCCAAGTCTCAGTTCCATATTTCATCACTGGTAACACACACTGGTCAAAGACTTTCGACTTTAGACTCTGCGGTAATTTGGACAAGAAGATACTCTTTTAGCTTCCCGAACGCTGCCCATCCGAGTTGGATTCGGCGGTCGACCTCTTTCTTGAAGTTGGATTTACCTAACTGCACAGTTTGACCTAGGTATACATACCTACTGATCAACAACTTCAAGAATTAAGTTCCCAACGTGAACTGGCATACCTAGGTGCTACATGATCGTTGAACATGACTTTCGTCTTGTCCAAGTTCATCCTAAGACCCACCTGTTGGAAAACTCTATCGAGGTCACCGAGCATTTTGCTAAAACTTGAGCGATTCTGCCATGATCACGATATCGTCTGCGAATCGAAGATGAGTGAAATACTCGCTATTGACATTGATGCCGAGTCTTTTCCAGTCCAGAAGCTTGAAGATATCTTCCAGTGCAACAGTGGATAGTTTTGGAGAAATAACGTCTTCCTGTCTCACACCTTTCTGCAACTGGATCTGTTTCGAGCTCTGATCCTGTAATCGGACCGATATAGTGGCTTTTTCGTACAAACACCTAAACACTTCGATGTATCGATAGTCGATGCGGCACCGCTGTAATGACTGAAGCATCGCCCATGTCTCAACCGAATCGAAGGATTTCTCGTAGTCCATAAACGCTAGATTTAATGGCCAATTATACTCCTCGGTCTTCTGTATAATCTGGCGCAGCGTGTGAATGTGGTCTACGGTGCTAAAGCCTTCATGGAACCCGGCTTGTTCGGGAGGTTGGCAATCGTCTAACCTGCGTGATGTTCGGTATGTGATGACCCTTGAGAACGACTTGTAAACGTGACTCAGAAGTTAGATGTGTCTATAATTTTTCAATAAGGTTTTGTCACCCTTCTTGAAAAAGAAAACCACCACACTTCTGGTCCACGCCTCTGGAACACTGCCTTCGAGGATGACGGAATTAAATAGCTTCTGGAGGACTATTCCACCTGCTTTCAGTAGTTCAGCAGTAATTCCATCGTCTCCCGGCGTTTTATTGTTCTTCAGTTGTTTCAGAGCTATCCGAATTTCGTACAGGCTGACGTCCGGGATGTCTTCGGTGTAATGTCGGATGAGTTTGGCTTAAGGGTCTTTTTCCAAACTAACAGCGAGTCGTGTTAAATTGTACAGCTGCCCATAGAACTTCTCGACCTCTCTCAAAATCTCAGCCTTAGATGAAATTACGGTGCCATTTTCGGTCTTTAGTTTTATCAATTGGGTCTGGCCAACAGACAAATCTCTAGCGAACACCTTATTACGCTCTATAACTTTTTTAATACGAGACGTATTAAAGGTGCGCAAGTCTGTCTGTAACGCCTTGGAGACTTGTCTATTTAGCTCCCTGTACTGTTGCATGTCAACTGAAGACTGCAATCGCATTTCATCCCGTTCGCCCATGAGTTTAAGAGTGAGGTCTGAGAGTTTGCGTTCTTTTATTGCTTCGGGTCTTAAAAAATTTGCCGGCCGCTTGGACAGCTTGCACAAACCCATTGTTCAAATCGTCTGTTGATTCGCATTCTGCCAGGCATTCGAAGCGATTTAGAAGTTCGAGCTGAAAGTTTTCGGGATTTTGGCATTGGACTGGGGTTGGTCGGAGCGTAGACTTTATCAGCCGTGAGCGTTCAAGCCTTGTGTTGATATTCAATGTGCCGCCTCTTACCATCCGATGATCACTGCCGGTTTACAGCTTGTTGATCACAAAGACATCATTGAATATATGACGTCTGGTAGACAAAATGAAGTCTATCTCGTTTTTTGTCGACCCATTCGGGCTAATCCAGGTCTATTTACGATGTAAGTTTTTCTGAATAAGGAATTCATCATAAAGACTTTCAGCCAACCGTGGGCCCCTAGGATTAGTAGAACACCAAATTGCCCCACTTTTAGCTCATCGCTCTCTCTCATACCCAGCTTTGCGTGGAAGTCGCCCATTACCACCGTGTAGTGCGTTTTGGAGGTATGGATGGTTCTCGGTGTGTTCTCGTACATCGCTTCCACCTCGTCGTCAGAGTACGCCGAAGTCGGGGCGTAGACCTGTATGACCTTCAGCGAATACCGTTTGGTAATTCTGAGTATCAGGTACGCCACCCTGTTCGACACGCCCGATTGCCTCCACGTTGTTGATGGGTGACCTCCCCGGACGATAAACCCGACACCGCCCTGGGACAGAGCGTCACCTTCCTAGTGGTAGAACAAGTTACCGGACTTTAGGACTATCGAGTCTTCTGCTTGTCTTCGGACTTCAGATAATCCCACAACGTCCCAGCGTAACTTGTCCAAACACTCTTCCAACTCCAAGATTTTCTCGTCAATCCGGAGCGTGCGGCAATTGTGCGTTAACAGGGCCAGGTTCGTCAGCTGGTAGCCTATGTCCGTCCGGGGATTCTTCGCACCCCCTGCTTTGTGCCGTTACCGAGTCCGCTACCGTAGACTCGGTTAAGCGGAGCTGCCGGAGACTGGGGGCCAAGGTTTTTTATGATAGTCATTTGCGGGGGTTTTGCCGTAATCCCCACGCTTGGTGGGCGGGTTGGGGATCAACAATAGGGTGGAAGTTTCTACAAGGACGCTGCTGCCCGTCCTGCGTCAGCAATTTAACTTCCACTCACATTGAAACGGTTTGACCTCCGTTTGTTGGTTGACTGATTGCGCTGGTGGTACATACCACACAGCGGGCGGTGGAGTCGTCACTTCCCTACGCCTAAAGTTTATTGGATATTTCTTCTTTTTTAGATAAAGCATCTGCGACGACGTTTTGAGACCCTTAGACGAATTGGATTGATGTGCCCAACGATACACATACACCTGGGTCTGTGTCTAGTTGCTCCGCTTAGCTTTTTTATTTAATGACACCAATGTTTGGTTAGCACAATATCAGATTACACATTGTACAATAATGATTTGTTATTGTACCTTATTATTTATTTGTTAAATGTTATAAGTTTTTATATATTTTCTTAGTATTTTTGGTTTTTTGACATTCTTATTTATTTAAATTTTACTTATATTTATTGAGATTTGTCATTCAGAGTATCGTATAATATTAATAATAAAAAATTATAAGCAATAGTGAAATTTAGAATCTTGATTTTCAAAAATTGTATGTTGTTATGCTTACATTGAACAAAAATATATTCTGTTCTAATGCAAAATCGAGCAGCTTGTGATTTGTATACACTGTGATATTTTGACCGTCGATTATATATCGAAAATGTTAGATCGCCATGTATATAGCCCTTATATATAGTATATATAGTAATTCCCTTGTTATAAGCACTATAGTTGATGTGCCTCGCTGAATTTGCTAGAAAAAAACTAAAGGGTTGCCTAATTCTTGATTTACTTTTTGTTGTAAAACTGTGCCTGCTTAAGGAGCGAAGTATTGTCTTAAGCCCAATTGATGCTCCAATTACTGGGTGTGCTGGTAAAGCTTTTCGTGTAGACTGTCTTTGCACTTATGGAAAGCTTCCTCGGCTTGTACAGGCAGGCTTAGTATATGCAAATAATAATAATAATAATAATAATAATAATTTATTAAAAACCAGTTAAAGTTTACAACTTACAGTTCGATATACAATAATGACATTTTACAATAATGACATTTACAAGTTCCAGCCACATACAAATACATACAAAACAAATACAGGACAACGGCGGCAGCCATAATAGTAAAAACTGT
>NJDC01004950.1:30937-48995 GCA_002245475.1 Calephelis virginiensis
TCACTGAATTTAATTTACTAAATTTTGAATAAAAATAAATAATTAACTGCTTGAGACGATAAATACTGTGGACACGTCTAAACGCTTTCGCGATCCGGAGGGAAGAGGAAGAAAGAAAGAAAGAAAACATTTATGACAGAAAGTGATAATGAGATATATAGACCGTGTTTTGTGTTTTGCGCAAGGCTTGGATACGGTACGAAAAGTACAGGTTCTGTACCGGTATTTAGCGGTTGTTGCCATTTCAATACGTGGATACCGGATATATGGTACTTCGTATACCGATACTGACCCGATACTTCGTATACCGATAGCGACCCGATACCGGTATTTAACAAGTACCGGTACTAATACCGATAAAAACCGATATCTAATTAAGATACCCGTTAAGTAAACCATTTTAACCCGTTTTAGGTATCGTTATTATTTTAATTTCTCATATAGGAATAAGGATATCTCTCAGAGATATTTTCAATTGAAGAAAAAGTGATACGTAGTATATTTTTTGTACCGGTATTATTGAATCAGTACCGGTATATGACCCTTAAACCAATAGTAATGGTATTAAGTCTGGTACCGGTACAAAGAGTACAGGTAACGCTTTGGTATCGGTATTGCTTCAAGGTCATTACTGCCGGTTCCTAAAAATACCGGTATTTCAAGCCCTGGTTTTGTGTAGCTATTACAGGCAGGTATCGAGCGGTGTTTGGTAAATCGTTATAGTTATTCAATGGTTTTCGGCTTGGGTTAATCGGTAAAAGTCTTTAAATCCAAATAAAATATGAGCAGCATATGTATGCCACCAAACTATTTTAAGTTCATTGGTAACATATACATTCAAAAAGACGGTTTAGCAATCGGCTCACCTCTTAGTCCATTAATGGCTGATTTTTTTATGGATTATTTTGAAAAACACCATATTGTAGGTCATCAACATACTTTGTATTATTATAGATACCTTTATCTACGACGTTATCATATGTTGGACAGGCCCAGAGAGACAACTGGACCTATTTCTAAATAGTTTAAATAAAAAACACCCAAAAATCAAATTTAAATTAGAATTGGAAAGTAACAACTCAATAAATTTCCTCGACTTAATAGTTACAAGAATGAATAAACACCATTTTGATATCTTCCGCAAGTCAACTTACACCGATACTGCCATTCCCGCGTCGTCTTGCCACCCTTTGCAACACAAAATAGCCGCTCTCAATAGCCTTTGTACATAGATTGACATCTTTGCCTTTGAGTAAAGAGAGTTACAAAAAAGAACTTAACATCATTGTACAGCTGGCAGTTGCTAATGGTTATAGTAGAGATTTAGTTGAAAATGTTATTAAAAAAAATAAAAAAAAATTCACAACTAATCTATACAGTACCATCTCAAAAAGGTGTTAAGTTCAAATCTGGTTTGACCTACGTAGGACGAGCTACTGAAAAAGTTCAGCGACATTTAAAACGTAATTACATCAATGTTACATTTAGAAACAAACTTCATTAAGAAACATATTATGCAACGGTAAAGACAAAATTGACAAAAAAATGTAAATTACTGTGAGTGCAGTCGATTTCTCCTGATAATGCTTCGGT
This sequence comes from Calephelis virginiensis, assembly GCA_002245475.1. Classification (NCBI taxonomy): domain Eukaryota; kingdom Metazoa; phylum Arthropoda; class Insecta; order Lepidoptera; family Riodinidae; genus Calephelis; species Calephelis virginiensis. Next base: position 32,531 of record NJDC01004950.1, read on the forward strand.
TACGAAGCGAAACGTACGTTGAGTTTTTAGTAGTGTGTATTGTTTGTACAAATAAAACAGTTTAGTGTTGTGTGGAGAGATATATGTATTTGAGAGTTTTAGCTACCGGTAAGTCCAATTCATTCATAGCGCACTATTTTGCCTGTGTTGTGTTGTGTATTATTATTATTAAATTATCTTTATTTCACGTAAACCTACAAGAGGCACCTGTGAAGCGTCTATACAATAATAAATCTACCACCGGATCGGAACGCGGCCTCACACTGAGAAGATCCGGCAAGAAACTCAGCGGGCTTGTCTTTTTTTCCTTAGTTTAAAATATGTTTAATGTAATGATACATTCTATTTATAAGAGATTGGCATGAGGAGCAATTAATCCTAAGCTGTCTTATCAGCTAAATATTCAGCAATGTTATAATAACCCTTTTAATTTACATTTGACACATTTCTTAAATTTATTAATTCTTTCATATAATTCGGAAGTTTATTGTAGAACTGTATTCGTTGGCCCATGAAAGAATGGCTTACTCTGTGGAGACGAGACACATGTACAGTAAGATTATTTTTATTCCTTGTATTGACACAGTGTGTATCACAATTTCTTTTAAATGAACTTGAATTTCTTTGAACATACATTAAATTTTCAAAGATATACTGGGATGCTAAAGTTAGAATTTTGATTTCTTTGAACTTTTCTCTCAGGGTAACTCTTGGGCCTAGGTTATAAATTGCTCTTATGGCTCTCTTTTGTAATATAAATATAGTATTTACTTCGGCAGAGCTTCCCCAGAGAAGAATTCCATAACACATGATGCTGTGAAAATAACTAAAATAAACTATCCTAGTGGTTTCAACATCAGTTAGTTGTCGCATTTTTTTAACAGCATACGCTGCTGAGCTTAACTTAATTGCAAGTTTATCAATGTGCGGGCCCCATTGCAATTTTTTATCAATTGTTATTCCTAAAAACGTAGTAGAATCTACAAGGTCCAACTTGTTCTCATTAAGTTGTACGTGGGTTTCTACTTGCCTCACATTTGGCCTTGAAAAATTAATACAATTAGTTTTTTTTTTTCATTCAAAAAAAGATTATTTACATTGAACCAGTATACAACTTTTGAAATCGCCTTGTTCGTTTCTTCATACTTACCCAGTTGTCTTTTCACTTTAAATATAAGTGAAGTGTCATCCGTGAACAACACAATTTCGTGTTTATCTCTTACGTAGTAGGGTAAGTCATTAATATATACAAGGAACAAAAATGGACCAAGAATAGAGCCCTGGGGGACACCCATCGTTACAGCAGCACCTTTCGATTTCTTACCGTTAATCACAATTTTCTGAATTCTCCCATTCGAATAAGAAATCAGAAGATCGAGTGCCTTATTTCTAATTCCACAATGGTGCAGTTTCCTGATCAATGTATCGTGGCTTACGCAATCGAATGCTTTGGACAAATCACAGAACACCCCGATTGCATCCTGAGAATACTCCCAACACTCATAAATTTTCTTCAATAATTCCACACCAGCATCGACTGTTGATCTTCCCCTTGTAAAGCCAATTGTTTATCATGAAATAATCCTAATTTATTGAAATGTAGTAACATTTGATTAAATATTATTTTTTCAAATATTTTACTCAGGGTAGGCAGAATGGAGATAGGTCGGTAGTTGGAGGGATCAGAAGAACTTCCAGATTTAAATACAGGTATAACTTTACTAAGTTTTATTAGATCAGGAAATACACCATTTTAAACACAACAGTTAAAAATTACAGATATTTAGCTGTAATAGCATATTTAGCATTGATTTAGCATATATATGGAGCAATAACATTCATTACTTAAGCAATAACTTTAAGAGAATGTCCCCATACGTCTAACGTATTTTTAATTTTTAATGTTTTAAAGACTTTTAATATATCTGACGCATCAACAAACGAAAATTCTACTATTTTTACACTCATCTATATATTGCTTCAGCAATGAAAATCGTCTATTTTCAAGTGATATATTCATTATTGACAGTTTTGTTTCTTCCTGTTTCACAATAAATAATATTTCAAGTAGCTTTTATTTGATTTGTTGAATGTTTAACAATTCTTTTTAGATACCTAGATTTCGCAATCTTACAAGGTTTTTTTAAAAATTTGGAATAATTTTTTAAATATTCTTTAAATACAATGCTGTGATTGAAAGTTCTTTCATAATACAACTCATAAAACCTTTTCCTACTTTTATGAGTACCCAATGTTGCCCATTCACTAAAAGCTCTGTGATTATTATTTACTGTCATCTTTTTAGGGGTAAAAGTCTGATGATGTACAGTTTGTATTAATGTAAATAATGATTTATATAAAAGGTTTGGATCATCATGATACGGCTACTTTGGTAATTCTTCTATTAACACTGTCTCAAATCTTTTTAAGCGATTCACATTAACAAGAACAAAAATAACATCTATTCTTTAAGCTTTTTGTATTCTTTTTGGCAATTCGACTAATAGTCCACAGTGATCTGAATCTATTTCTTTAACAATTGTAAATATGTTGTCAATACAAGCGGCACTTGTAGCTGTTATCCTAGTGGGCTCAAAGAAAACGCTGCGCAAATTGTGTGATCTAAACAGATTTAAAAACTTAAGTGAATGCGTTGATGATTCTAATATATTTATATTGAAGTCACCACAGATAATAAAGTTAGTTCTTGAATTAGACACTTTAAATAGGACCTCTTCCATTCTAAATTCAAATTCATCATAGGTTTACAAGGGGGCTTATATACACTTATTACAATAAATTTCTCAAACTCAATGCAAGCAATCTCACAAAGCTCACAATAAACACAAGGCTCACAATATCTTTGCGTTCTTTAAATTTAGTATTTTTACTAACAATAATTAAGGAGCGACCATTTATCATTGTTGTTCTGCTGAATGAGCTAGCAACCTGGTGATTATTGAAGTTGAACATGAGCTGATGGCTTTTAAGCCAATGTTCAGTTATACAAAATATATCAATATTTGCCCATCAGACCTTGTATGTTTTGATGAACCTGGTTAAAATTACAATTAATAATCTTTTTATTGTTTGCTTGTATAGTTAACACATGAGATTTCCGATGTAACTAATTTACTAATATTAATATGAAAATTATGGTTCATATGTAGAGTATTGCTAAAGGTTACCTCTATTGTCTCGTCAAGTAATTTAAATTACTTGAGTCATGTTTAACATTAACAGTATTACTTGACTGCTCAATAGAAGTAGTTTTGTTAGCCAAGTTACTTGGCTGTCTTAAATATAAAAGTATATAGCGATAATGCTATTTGTCTCTTAAAGTAATCAGAAAGATAATAACTTTCTTTTGTCACTAAATAATTAATCCTAACAAATGAATTTGAGTCAATAAACTCAAATTTATTGTCATACATTGATATTGTCTGTAATTTCAAATTACATTTATACCTAATATTATTTTCAGCCTGTGGCAACTGTTTATTATATGGCAATGCAAAAAGATATTTTTTTTCTACATTTAAGAGCAATAATTTATCAAAATACTTTTGCAACTCATTTAGATTTACATTTCCTCTTCTCCCAATACAAAGAATTAATACAGTGTTGTGTGCAAAATTACTTGAAATAACTATTTAATATTTGAGAAAAATTAGCACCCGTCATACAAAAGTTAGACACCGGAGTGCTAAACGTTTTTGTTAAAATTGGTGTCATATTTTAACCTATATCATCAAAATACATGATTATTTTTTTATTTCCCTTAGTGTAAATAGTATAATCTAATACATTGTTCAAGTTTTCAGTCTGACATATTGATAAGAGAGGCATGGAAGAATTAGTAGATGGAGATGGTTGTGAATAGCTTGATTTAGTCGGTGTATGATATACTAAATGATTTTCAAACAAGGAGTTTTACATTATTCTTTATTATATTTACATAGATCAAGTAAGCTATTAACATCCAATATATGTTCTGTAATTTCTTTTTATGCAGAATTATATTTAAGGGTAATACTATGCAAGGAATTCTCTAAAAAACTTATTTCAGCCTGTAAAGTAACCATATCTAATTCATATTTATTTAATTTGTTTTTAGTCTTAATACAATTTTCTTTACATATATTATAACTTTTTAACAATAATTGTTTTTTTTTTAATTTTCTCCTGTGATTTTTTAATAATTTTATTAAGTTTGATATATGTTTTCAATTTATTTCTATACAAACAAAGAGGTTTTTTTGAATATTGTATAATGCTATCGTCAAAGGTTAAATCTATGGTTACTAAGGGAGGTGGTGGATTTAAGAGAAATAGATGATGGTTTATTGATCAGTTCCTCAAACAGAGATTGTGTCTGCGCTATCTTGATTTCCTGATCTATACACTCAAAGCCTTTAATTGTCTGCCGGGCTTGACTCTTGACTTGTCTATGTTCCAGTTCAATGTTGCGTTTGATTGTTTCATCAAACTTAACACTGCACTTGTCAAATGAATTGACCAAGAAGGTTAGTTGGTCACATTCTTGGCAAAAGCTTAAAAATCTTTGGGGTAAATCAGCCGTTTCACTTTTCAATTTTTTATTAGAATTTAAAATATCTAAAACTTCTCTTTCACTACCTTCTTGTTCCTTTTTGATCCTCTCGCACAATTGTTTGTATTTTTTTAATTCCTGCAGGGCAAGCTGAAGCTTGTCTTCCTGAAGGCGAGCTGAAGCTTTACGGGTCATCATGTTTTTGTTTCAAGTATAAAAACTAAGTATAAATAAATGTCCTTAATGTATTAAATGTATGTAAACACTCTAAATTGCTCAACTTAAACAAAAACACTTCAGACTGATAATGAAATTTTAAGCAATAATGTGCAAGAGATACGAAACTAAATTCAGAATTATTTTCAAGTATTCCAAGAATAAATGCTATAAAATACTCACAGTTTTTGTGACATAACTATTCATGAGAAGTTATAAACTATACTTTGCCAAATTTCCCTCCTTTTTATTTTGACAGCTGACTAGTTGGACCAATATTTTAACAATTTCCCACTTATTAAACTCAATAGAACACTGTATTAATATTTATTAAGGACATTAAAAATAACAATAAATAATAAGAATTCACTCTAACAATACTATTAAAATAAATTAAAAACTTTTAAATATTGAGAGACACTTTTATACGAACTGTCAGTTGGGGTTGCCACAGACCAAAAAAAAAGAAAAAAAATCTTCTATCATTACTTTATTTTCTAGAGGTATCAAACTTCTTGCAACGTTTGAGTGTTACAGATTTCAATAAAATAAAATCGCATTAAACGCTTATTTATACGGTGAACATTATATACTGTAAGTATCAATACTCAACCCTTACTTTGGCTAAAAAAAATTTTTAAGATACAGAATAAAACACAAACAAACCCTTTCTTATGTTTTTCTTGTTACGTGGACAAATTTGAGTGATAATCCCTTTTGAAAATAACCCTCAATTTCATACTTTTGCGATTCTAAGGAAAATGCAGAAAACTACAACATATAACCAAAAACCAGATATGAAAAAAGGAAGCAAATGATAGTTAGATAAATATTTTTTTTTGTATTCCCTAATCCCAGTCTTCAATCAACTTGAAGCCAAATCACCACAGTTTACTTTTTTACTGTAGAAAGTTTAGACTTTTTCTTTGTTTTTCACTTACGTCCCGTGTCATTTATATAATTTCTCAAAAGGGGATGGAAACAGTCATATCTATTACCTTCGGTACAGTTTCGTCGCGGTGTGTCACGTGTGAGTGTTGTCATTCCAGGGAGTTGGAGACGAGCTTGGAGCAGATGAAGGAGGAGTACGAGTCGTGCGAGGAGTACTGGGCCGGCAAGTTGGAGGAGGAGCGCGGCGCGTGGGCAGCGGAGCAGCGCGCGGGGGACGAGCGGCTGGCGAGTCTGGCGGCGCAAGTGGCGGAGTACGAGCGTGCCTACTGCCGCCTGCCCGCCATCGACGAGCGCCAAGACCTCGAGCGGCACGTGGCCGACCTCGACGCCGAGGCCGCCGCCGCGCGACTCCACCTCGCCCGCAAGGTCTTTGCTTTGCCAACTTTGTTGCCTAGTGTCTAATAACAAATTATTTGTCCTGCCCGAGAGCGGTTCCCTTTCTAGTGTTCTGAGGTGGAGGACTTAATCTTTTTGTTTTGAAATTTAAAACTAAAGTATCTGATAGTAAGTTTCATAAAAACCAGATCTGCTGTTAAATAGACCGGTATGTTGGTGAAGGGAAACCGTGCACCGATAACTTCACTGAACATTCGTGAGGCTCAGGTTCAATTACCGACAGGGATATGCATTTGCAAGACGATGATAGGTCTGTATTTCTGGGCCTGTGCGTTTGTTATATTTTGTCGAGTATTTATATGTATACATATTGCCATGTATTAGTATCGTCGTACTAATACCCATACCACAGGGGTTGAGCTTAAGAATTAAATTTTTTTTAAACATTTTACTGATTCTTCTTCTATACCTTAGAGCTATAAAGTTAATTATTGAAAATCTACGATTCATAATGCTCTCCGGCGCGAACATGGAAATAAAGTAAACAGATTTGACTTCTTGTCGATTGGACGACTACAGTAGGGCCTATAAGCCCAGGCTTGGAACCGGTACCAAAACTACAGGTTCTGTACTGGTAATTAGTGGTTTTTGCCTTTTCGATACCTGGAGAACACCGTTTCAAAGTGGGCATCTGTACTTCGTATACCGATACCTAGCAAGTACCTGTACTAACACCGATAAATACCGGTACCTAATTATCCGTTATATATCCGTTAAATACAAGTGCGACGCTGCCAAATTTCGTTTTTACGAGTAATTATCCGTGCACGAGGCACAGAACGGCAACTTTACCATTTTTAGAAATAAGGAGGTGGTTATATGTTTTACCTTTATATATTTTTCTGATGTCAATCGATTTCGGAGTCATTTTTCAACCGATTTTTAAATTGGTTTTTTTATTTGAAAGAACTTACGTCCGAGGTGACCTCGCTCTACCACTGCCACCAAACCTGGATTTGATCATGAAATCCCGAGAAAATAAAGAAAAATACTTATTTTTGTGTATTTATTAAAATAGAAGTCAGTTTTTTTGCTTAAATTTGACTTAGTTTGTTCACTCGACAAAAGACGGGGGAGTTTATCAACTTGACGCGTGACGCCGTAAATAAAATATTACGATTTTAGACTAATACGTAGACGGTACTATTTAAGATATCATATATCGTCGATTGCGCATGGCGACGCGTCGCCACACCGTACATACTACTGCATATATATACCATCACGGTTTTACGTGCGACTATAGATGTTTCACATCAAAACTATATAACAAATCAATTAAAATTACTTGAAAAAATTACCTACATTTTACATTTACCGATTCATGTTATTCATCGTGTGCTGATATTTGTGGCGCGTGTCGATCCTGAAAAAGCTCTATCATTTTTTTTGAACTATTGAATGATACTTTCAATCTAAAAATAGATAGTAATGTTTTATGCCTTTTTTTACAAACAAAAAAATTGTACGCAGTATTTAGACTAATAATGACAACATAAATATTTACAGACAATGAAATAGTTAAGAATTAAATTACAATTACAATCGTTTTTGTTCAAACAAAGAGTCATTTAGTGTTGAGGTTCATAAGTAACAATAACCTTTAATAGTAAACAGACTTATACTCGAATGTTACAAAGTGCCATCTTCAATAATGGATAGGTCTTAATATTAAACTGACTTAACTCGTAATGGGACGCAAAAAATATAATAAAATTCAATGATTAACTGACTTAAACTGGAATGTATTTTTATTTTAGCACTTGCCCTGTGCTTGGGATAAATTTCCATAAATTTAAAGAAAGAAAAAATTTCGCCCCAGACAGGATTTGAACCTGTAACCTTTCGTCTCAAGCCGACGAATGCTCTAACCAATTGAGCCACTGAGGATTTAGAAACGGGTTAGAAAGGAATTAAAAATTTCGCCACGGGACTTGAATCCTCAGTGGCTCAATTGGTAAGAGCATCCGTCGGCTTGAGACGAAAGGTTACAGGTTCAAATCCTGTCTGGGGCGAAATTTTTTCTTTCTTTAAAATTTATTGAAATTAAACCGGAATGTTTCACCTTAACAATATTGTAGTAATTTCACTTGTAGTAAACTGACTTTAATTTTAATTTGCCATTGTAAGTTTACACAATTTAATGAAACTTACCATTGAATTTAGTTGTAAACACACTCAACAACGATTAGGTCTTCGTAAAAAAAAAACAATAATAACCACTCTCCGCAAGCGTCGGTCACAAACGGTCATGAATCGCAGTCCCAGTTCAACGAAAGTATGATGAGAGATTCAATAAAAGTGAAAGAGACCGATATATCGCTAGGGCAGCAATTTTACGTAAATTCGACAAAAGTGAAACGATAGACAGATGGCGCTGACAGAAGTCGGTATCTGTACTTAACTCAATTATTACGAACTATCTACTATTGGGTCAGTGTTCCATTAAGCATGCAATATGTATCTCAATAGGTATCTCTTTTAGTAACAAATTCATATCTGTACTCGGGTTTTCGTGTTTACACTGGAAAATGCATCAACTGCACGTTTGAACTGACTGCAGCAAAATAATGTTGTGTGTTTCATTATTACTCACCGTTCCAAAACCACTAATACGATTGCTATGCAGTAAAACATTGTTAACACGCTCGAAAATTGGAATTATTTAAGGATCTATTGGTTCCTTGCAAGGTCTAAGTTCGGGGCAAAAAACTAGTATTGTTATCATTGAGTTGCCAAGAGCAGAATAAATAAAAAATGAGTATTCATAAACAGGACCATTGCACTGGCAGTTCAGTGGCATGTAGTACCTGAGCTTTACTTGTGACCAAGGTATGTCAACTCACTTTTCAGATATCTGTTCCAATTTCGACCTTCAATTTGTACCAACAGACCTATTAAGGGTATTATTGCCTTTGATAATCTAAATCTTATCCAGAAGTCTTCGTCATCGTAACTATTTAAATGGTCATTACTTTCTTGTAACCATCTTGGATGTATGACGTCTTTGTCTTCACTATCGCTCTCGGAAATATTTTTTCTCAAACGTAGCAGGATAAGTGATAACTTTTCAATTTTTTTTGCTAATTGTTTGATTAATTAAACGAGCGCGTTACACTAACAAAAAATCGTTCGTCACTAAAGTATTCACAAAGAAGAGTTCACATCTGTTAAACATTGGCGCTTAAAACAAATTTCACCAAAGTCGGATAAGTTTTGTTCCTAGTATAAACTTGTAATTTACATATTTATTTAATTGCCATATTTACATTTCACCAACTGCTAATTCTTAGATTAAGAAGTTGTACAAGAGGTAAGAGTTATCACTCCGATTTTAAGGGAATATAAGGACTTATACTTCGGATAAAAACGGCAGCCTAATGTCCAACTGTTGAATTTCCATTGTCAGGTGTGAATTGTGACAAACGGCTGTTTGCTAGCAAATTGTGTTTGTTTATTAACTAAATGAATAGCGAAAGATATTAGGAAATTACCAGGCTATGTTTGAAAAAACATATTTCCGACAGTGATAGTGAATGTATATATCTGTATAATAGCATCTGAAGACAAAGAATTTAAAAGTCCAAGATGGGTGGTCCAATAAAGTCTATTTTCTGTTATCCGTATTATCTGTTAATACAAATTAAAGCACATTTGGAATGTACATTTAAGGTACTTCCGAAATGGGTTTCAAAGTTCCAGACTGTTGCTGTCACTTCATGTAATACCTACACAAAAATAGTGACTCGTGAATGACTTTTGATTCAAAATTTCTTCGTTTTGTTTAAACTGTCTTGAAATTTGGATCCAAACGAATTAGATTAATATTGACATGGAGGTGGAAGACTCACGTTTCTGTAGCCGATTGTTTTCAACAACGATCAGCCTCTAAGCTGAACCACAACACAAAACAAAACATACATCACTAGCGCCGTAACGTAAATAAAATACATTATCTCATTATGACAGTATAAAAATAAATTCTAATCATTATTGTTTCTTGACGTTATTTACACAACTAGTAAAGAAGAACTAGATGGTCGATTGCGGGTTGACAGATTCTCACATACGTGTTTTGATTCTCATTTAAATTTTTTGTGCTTTTCATTGTTTTTTTTTGTCTTATTGAGTTCCCTAAATCTGTGTTGTGTTGTTTTTCTGGTTACGGTAAGTGTTTTATGTATCATAACTATGGCTAACATCCCACCTAAAACCCCGGATCCTCCTCCACAATGTCCTACACGAGAACAACAGAATTCCATTGAATCCATGGACACCGTTCACTCAATAACATCAGAGTCTAGTTCTAAGCGTCGTGGTGATTCTCTAGATCGATCATCATATACCAAAAAGTCCTCTCCAAGTGCTTCAATACAGACCATTTATACGCATCCCTGTATTGAGGATAAATTAATAAATAAATATTAAGAGAATAAGGGACCCTTTTATCGTACACGTTTTTAAAACCGAAGCTGATCCCTCATCTGGCACAGCTATTACTCCGGTAAAGTTCGGTCGATTCTTGTACTCAAATAAAATTAAAAATATTTACCCGATGGTGTAAAATAAGCCTTTATTTTGCTAATTCCGAGTAAGCAGTGTAACCGTTGTGGCAAATAATCCTCCAATCGACACAGAATGTGACAAGCCTAACTGACGTTGCCACCACCTATGGGGGTGATATTGGGGGGTTTGGTCTATATAAGGCGCAATCGAGGCGGCGGCAAATCACTCGTGTGTCGTGGTTTGTTAGGTACGGTCGAATTCCTGAGGATGCCTCGGTGTAGAGGCGAAACGTACGTCGAGTGCGATTTGGTGTTCTCTGTGGTGAGTGCTTCGACAAAGTTGGCGAAGGACGTGACAAGTGGTTTTGTTTCCCGTGTTTGGACTCTATTTGTGATCTGGTCGCGGAGGTGGGAGGTGGGAACTTTAGGTAGGGTTGTCACATGTAAAGAACGTGACAATTTATATTGTTTCCCGAGCTCTTCCTATATTCGTGTTCTGGTCGCGGAGGTGGGTGGTGGGAACGTCAGTTAGGCTTGTCACATTCTGTGTCGTTTGGAGGATTATTTGCCACAACGGTTACACTGCTTACGGGGAATTAGCAAAATAAAGGCTTATCTTACATCTGTTATAATGGATTTCCGCGAAGTAACGCCTGATTCAATAAAATATCACCCGATGGTGTGAAAAAAATCGGAAGAAATAGGATGTCGGTAGAGCTTACTTCTCCTGAAGGTGCTAATAACTTTTTGACTGTATCAGCTCTAGCTAATGCTGGTTACTCTGTATCCATACCCTCATTTCACTTAACTCGTATGGGGGTTGTTAGAGATTTTCCTACAGATCTATCGATGGAAGAATTTGTGGCATCAGTGCAACTTTCTTCCCCTTGCGGGAACATATTGAAGGCTAGACGATTTAATAGGAAAACAATAATCGATGGTGTCGTAAATTGGACCCGTACAAAGGTTGTTGTTTCGACATTTAGTGGACAATGTCTTCCCTCAAGAATTTCTCATTCTAGACCACCCTTCCTGTTGAGCCCTATAATTTCCCTACCATTCCGTGCAATAAATGCTGCAGATTTGGCCATACCCAAACTCAATGCAGGTCAAAACCTCGTTGCTACCGTTGCAACCCAACCCCATACCGGTGATACTTGTTCTGTACAAGAAACTGAAGCTTCCTGCCTTTATTGCTCAGGCCGTCATTTTGCCTTTAGCAAGTCATGCCCTGAGCACTCTAGGCAGAGGGCAATTAAACTAACAATGACACAAGAGAATATCTCGTATGTAGGAGCCGCATCTAGATTCCCAACTACTCGGAGATCCTATACTGAAACCTCCAAAATCATGTTTTCTCAACCCCAGCCTTACTTCACTCCTCCTCTGTCTGTTCATCCTGCCAATAACCATCAATATCCCACTCCACCTATTACTTCGTACAAAAAAACTGTCTTTCTCCCACGAAGACAACCTCCTCTTCCTTCAAAAGGATACGACAGAGCAGCACATCAAGCCATTACTGGTAATGGTTTTATGCATACTTCTCCCAATGGTTGCGTCCTTGCGAGTGATAATGTTTCCCCTCCTACCTTGGATTTCAATATTATTGAATTATTCCGTCTACACTTATTGATTACATCTCCAAGCAAGGAGACCATTGCTTACCGCCCAACATTGCATCTCAACTCAATCAATTGTATAGTTTACTATATCAACATGGACCAGATCGTTCAGTGGAATTGCAGAAGCATTCGTCATAAGAAACATGAAATTATTAACTTACTTAATTCACACAAACCTATCGCTTTTGCCATTGCGGAGACGTGGCTTGTCCCGGGATCTCGTTTTTCCATTCCCGGATATGTTGCTCTCCGTGATAACAGAATATGGAAGCTCGGCCCTCCTTATTAAATCTTCACACACTTACTCTCACCTACCCTTACCCGCTCATTCAAGCAACTTTAATGCTATAGCTGCAAAGGTTTATGGTATCACAATGGTATCTTTGTATATTTCTCACCCTCATGTCTCAATAAATGCAGAGTTAAATTCTATATTTTCTTGTTTATCTCCTCCCTTTCTTATTTTAGGAGACTTTAACTGCCCTCATCCCATCTGGGGTGGTAGTGGGCAAGACTCTTTTGCTCTGGAATTAGTTGATTTGTTAGATTCCTTAAATATTTTTGTTCTAAATGATGGATCCCTTACCAGCAGACCAACTCAGTGCCCCAGCGCAGTTGACCTGCTGTTTGCTCGCCTAATATGGCGTCACTTCTTTCATGGCGAACATTCCAAAATTGTTATGGTAGTGACCATCTCCCTATCATCATATCTAAACCCAAATCTAATATTACTCAACCACAACTTCCTCCTCTCCTTAAGTATAGGTTGCCTAGTGCTGATTGGGATTCATTTTCGAGAGCTTCAGACCAGTTTGTATCCCTCCTCCCTCCTATTCAGAATAACAACATCGATATAACCTATCAGCAATTTACCTCTCTCTCTCACTCTCTCTCTCTCTCTCTCTCTCTCTCTCTCTCTCTGTGTGTGTGTGTGTGTGTGTGTGCGTGCGTGTGTGTGTGTGTGTCTCAGTAGATTTCAATTCACACAAACACACATACAATAACTATCACTATCATGTAATTGACGAACACGCGCGCACACACCCACTCTCTCGAAAAAATCGAAAAAAGTATTCTTTTGGTGTCGGGATCGGACAACCCTATCGCCCGCTTACCACTAGTTCAATCAGTCGTTATTAAACGGTATAAAGATGTGCAGCAGCTCAGCCGAATTAGTACCACCGCCTCACCGTTTCCTGACATGCCGATCTCCGTACGAGAGAGGACCGCCTGTATGTTCACTGTTATAAATAACATAAAAAATCTGTTGAGTAAAATGAATTATTTTACGCATTCGTTTACTGGACTGTGAATGGTAAAATTAATTACATAAAAGGTATCATATTCAATCAAAATCATACATTAGCCTTATACTATCAGTACATATTATAAAGCAAAGGATTCCGGCTGCATCTGTCTGTTTGTTCGCGATAAACTTTAACATTACTTATTAACGGATTCTCATACTGTTACGTTTCGTTCTACGAGCAAAGCCGTTCGAGTAAATGATTAGAATGCCATACATCGATGCTTTGATCCCATGAACACATTTTTATATTAGTATTTGAATGTTTATTTAGTGTTTGAATGTTTGTTTGATTGTTGCAGTGTAACCGTTAAAACAGACTTCAATTTCAATCCTAAGATCCTGACTTGACGTGACGATGGGCTCACCTCTTTCTAATACAAAATAATTTTTAATAAGTTCAAAAGTGACGGATAAATCGACTAACAATAATAAAAAAATAGGCGTCGAGCATGTTATTATAACCTCCTTTATAAAGTCAGTTAAAAATATAGCTAACAGGCTATTTTCCTGGCCGATGTTGCAGGCGTAGCCTAGCTATGAATAAATATCGTTATTTGTGAGCCTATAATAACTTTTACCAAATATTATATCTTTATGACAAGTTTTAATTTGTAAGGATTATTTCCAGCAGTTGACTTGAAAATTACTATTCAAGATGTATCAAATAAGCCCAAAATATGATAATGTTTGTAATTTTAGGGGTTCCTGTGATGGTAACGCTTACGTCACTAGATCAGCTCCATGACATAATAATTTTGCATCGTCACCCGATTTACACACCCATTCAAAATTTCAGGTCAATTGGTAGCCGGGAAGTGGATCCATTTGACTTGCAAGATTCCATTACAAACATCGCTATAGGTGAAAATAAATAAAAGCTTCTAATAATATAATAGGCGTACATTGTGTCACATCTTTTCTGTGACGAATGTCTTATTCTAACGTGTTACGTAACAAAAAAATTGTCTGTTACAGGGTAATATTTAACCAAGACCCTTATAAAACCCTTAAACCAACAGTACCGGTGCAAAGTCTAGTACCCATACTCACAGTACCGGTAACACCTCCCCTACCGGTATCGCACCAAAGTCAGTAGTACCAGTTCTTAATATACCTGTATTTCAAGCCCTGCTACTAACCAGTGACGGGTTGCCTTGACTCCAACTCATGGTCTTCTTCAGGGGGCAATAATAGACAGAGTTAGTCAAGAGCTCGGCAAACAGTTCCATGGGTAGTTTTGACATCGGCCACTCTAGCAGTGTTGTCATTGCCACGATATAATTGTACTGTATTGTCTATCTTTCACGTCACTTCCTTACTGTTCACTGTTGTCTTCCTTAATTATAACTAAATTAACCCGATTCTTCTTACATCTGCTGCTGCATTTCGGCAATGTAATCATTTTTCCATCGTTGCCAAAAGTGTTGTCTCGTACATTCCAGCTGTTCACATAGCTGAATGCAGTTAGGGTTTTTTGCAGTTAAAAAATTAATGACATTAATATAAACCTTAATTATATTTATTATCTTAGTTAAACTATCTTTAGTATAAGAGTAATTCAGAATATCGTAAAAAGTCTTTAATTTATTTATTAAACTTAATATTACTACATACAACCCCAGTAGTGAGTTCTATCTCACATTCATTTAAATCGAATGGAGTCTGAGGGGTTAGCTACTTACTATCCTGCCGTCGTAGTGGCTCAAGTCCTGACTACCCAGACTCACTATCTCTTTCAGCTCAAGAGTCAACTCCTCGAGAAATCAAATCAGCAGGGTTCTTACCAGTAGGGACATATCTCCATTCAGTTTTGTTGCATAGTGCTTTTATTTTATTTACCCTGTTCGCTACAAAAATATGTAATTTCTTACTCGGCGGGGCATCCATCCATCCATCTAAGGATTCGTCATAGAATCAGTCCAGTGTTATGTATAGGTTGTAGTATAAGTGATACAAATCTATTCATAAATTCTTAAACATTGCATACTATGCAAGAAATACAATTTTAATTTATATTTAATATTTTTTTTTGTTAAAGATTTTTTCAAACTAGCCGGTAGATTGTTAATAAGCCGGGGAAGTAAATATTGTAATGTTCGTGGCTATTATTCGCACGTATTGTTTGACTTTGAAAATTGGTTTTGAGCTATGGCCCTCGTAAATACAGGATGTTGAATATCTTTTAGCAAAGTTTTATTTAAAAAATGTTCTTTTAAGACTATCTAACTAAATTGCGTTTGAATAGGTAGTACTTTACAATGTTTAAGTAGCAGGGAGGGACTATCTTTGAAACGTTCTTTAATGTTTGGGGACACTATATCTTTTTTTAATTCGTAATTGAAGGTTATAACCTTTTTTTTGAATTTAGAAATGAAATTGAGTTTACTCGGAGCATAGGGTCAATGATAGAAACCGCTTTTTATAGTTGATAAATATGTTGATACATATAATGATAATTAATTTATTAATGAGCGCGCGACACGACCGATGCCGTTATGATAGCTTGCGACACTGTCCTACATTACAGTTTTATAACCGTGGAAGCAAATTATGCTGATCTGCAAATTGTACGGTGCTAACCCGTACATTCTTTCATATAAATGGGAAGTTTATTGTAAAACTGTATATATTGGCCCAATAAATAATGGCTTACTTTGTGGAGACGAGACACATGCATAGCAAGATTATTTTTATTCCTTGTATTGACACAGATACACTTTCACAATTTCTTTAAATTAACTTGAACTTCTGTGAACTTCCATTACATTTTCAAAGATATACTGGGTTGTTACAGTTAGAATTTTCTTTTCTTTGAATTTTTCCCTCAGGGAAACTCTTTGGTCTAGAAGATGTAAAATAAGCCTTTATTTTGCTAATTCCGCGTAAGCAGTGTAACCGTTGTGGCAAATAA
>NJDC01004950.1:59389-69613 GCA_002245475.1 Calephelis virginiensis
ATATGTGATTTGAATGTTAAGGTCTGGTCCAGTGTGACCCCGAGATATTTTATGGATTGTACTCTTTGTAACGTATTACAATTACAAGGTTTGTTTGGGGAATAGGAATGAACTATTATTGTTGTGCGTGGGGGAATCGATCTACTTGTTTTACTAAAAGTTATATATTTGGATTTTTTTGTGTTAAGGGTTAGTAAATTATAATTTAGCCACTCATGTATAGTAACCAATCCCCTTTCGCAGAATTTCAGAGCTTCAATCCAACTGTTTCCGTGGAATAAAACGGCGGTGTCATCTGCATAGCATAGCAGATCCCCATTTGGGATTGTGAGATCGAGTAAATCATTAATGTACAGGGAAAACAAAGTTGGAGCAAGAATACTTCCTTGGGGAACTCCGAAATCCACTGAAAGTTGACTACTAATGTTATTATCTATACGGACGCACTGTTTTCTTTCTTTAAGGTATGACGACATCCATTGGAGCGCTAGGTCACGAAAACCGAGTCTTTCCAGTTTTTTTAAGAAGAATATCTCTAGAAATAGTGTCAAAAGCCTTAGATAAATCTAAAAATACTGCGACACAGTAACGATTTGCGTCTAAATTCGCGCATATAAGGTTGGATAGTAAGACGACGGCGTCCTCTGATGACTTTGCCCATCGAAAACCAAATTGTCTGTCAGATAAAATATTGTACTTTTCTATAAAGTTAATAAGGCGTATGTTCACTATTTTTTCCAGTACCTTTGAAAAAATTTTAAGTAAAGCTATTGGTCTGTAGTTACAAGGGTTAAAATTGATTTTGTATTTGGTACTTTGTATGATTTAGAATTAGTATTTTGTACAGTGTATGGTTTAGAATTAGTATTAGATATAGTGTACGATTTAGGATTAGAATTAGTATTTTGTACAATATACGAATTATAATTAGATTCAGGACTTGGTACAATATACGAATTAGAATTAGATTTAGTATTTGTACAACGTACCATTTAGAATTAGATTTAGTATTTGGTACAATGTACGAATTAGAATTATATTTAGTATTTGGTACAATGTACGATTTAGAATTAGATTTAGTATTTGGTACAATGTACGATTTAGAGTTATAAAAAGTATACGACGTAGCGTTTGTTTTAGAAGTAGAATTATTATTCTGTTTATCATATGATTTAGAATTAGAATTTGCATTCGATTTAAAATTACATTTAGTATAAGATATAGTATTTGGTTTAGATTTGAAATCGGATTTAGGATTCGATATAGAATTTAATTTAGGATTATACTTAGTATATAATTGAAAATAAGAAATAGTATTTATATTATAATTGGTATCGACTTCTCGAACGGGCGGACTTCTCCGACGATAGCAGTCGGGAAATCCTACTCGTTTAAATGCGATTCATCAACTTCGTCAACTCCTTCGTCATGAACATTAAAAATTCAGCGGGATGGACCTGGAAGTGGATTAGTAAAAGTATTTCTTTGAGGGCGTCTAATTTCGGTGTTTGTCGCGTTAAAACGTTGTCTGTTGTATTGTCGTTTAATACAATTTTCAATTGAGTGTCCTGGGTTTTTGCAATAGTTGCAAGTTATAGGCTGAGACGATGATGATTTTTGCATAAACGGTTTTACAGCAGGTTCGATCTTCCTGAAGAGAGTTTGATTTTGAAAGTTAGAGTTATGAGGTTTTTAAATTTTAGTAGGGCGACTACTACTACGATACAGTGTTTCCTGAATACGCTCTTCGGAGGTTGAAAAATTGATCGCCTCGTTTAAAGATTTTGGTGATTTGCATCTGATTATATTTGAGATACGTGGATGCAAGCCAATAGCAAAATGGTGGAGGGCTAATTCCTCCATGGCCGCTATTCTACCTGGTAACTCTTTGGCTTTAGTATTGTTTAATGTTATTTCTGTGAGTGATTGTGACAGTATTTTTTTCTATTTTTAATGAAAAAGAATTAAAATTTTCGCCATGGAGCTGTTAAATCTCCTGGAGTTCCATTAGTTGGTGTGAAAATTTTTTTCTTTCACTAAACTGTGCTTTCAAGAAGTCTTTTAGCTGGTTCCAGTTTTGAAATTCTTTGACAGAGAAAGCAGTCTCTGCTTTACCACTAAGTTGACACAATATGTATTTAAAAACTATTTAGGCCTTTGTGTTAGGGACGCTAAGTCGTATGCATTGTAACAGTTTATGATAAAAGAATTTAAGACTTCCCTATTCCCATCAAATGGTTTAATAAATTTTAATAAGATGTTTAAATCTAGCTCGTTGCCATTAAAACTCTGCGCGGTTGTAGCATTAGTCCGTTTTAATCTCGTAGACCTCGGGTTCTCCAGGGGCCTATCATCTTCGGATTCTGATGGTAGTGAAGTATGTTGCGGGACTTGAAGGGTTTCCGTAACGATTTTAATTTTTGTCTCCGACATTTTGTTTACAGTACAAAATTATTGTTATATAATTGATAATTATATATATAATTGATAAAATTGATAAATGCTAGCTTAATATTATTATTTTTTGTAAGAAAATCGTAAACATTTTTTTTAGTCTAAAACAAAAATAGAAACATAGATTACAACATGAAATTAGTGTCACAAAATTTAACAATGGATAAAACCAAGACTCACAGAATTAGCTGACACTGCGTCTGGGACGATAGCTGCATCCGGGCGATAAACTGCATTCCGATGTAAAGCTGTGCCTTGGTTATGATGTATATTATAGAATATTGTTTCGCCAATACACTGATAGTTCAATATTTATAAGTCTTGCTTTTTCATTTTTCAAAATGTTCGAAATCTATAAGTTATTGAGACGATGATAGTATAGCGAGTGGTTTCATATAGTTTATAGTTTTTCGAAGAAATATTGGTACACTTATTCACTGGCACTTTTTAATGTTTCTTTTAGTTCTTAGATTCGGAAGCTGTTCCGGGGACCTAATTTAAAGATTCCTTGCCGCTGCCACCAATGGCGAGAGTCAAGATGGAGGGACCAAGTCTTAGATTTTAATAAGACATGCTTCAAAAAATTCTACCTAAATTATACTATTTGCTACCTTTGCTCAAAAAATTAGTACCTCATCATAAACATGTTTTTTTAATCAAAAAATTTTGGTTCTATTTCTATTGTAATAGGTTGTTTCTGGGAATATTTAATATACTTGGTGTTTTTCTACCTAAATTCTACCTTTGTAAAAATAATATGACGTTTTTGAAACATAAACAGTTTTAAAAATAACGACTAAAATAGTTGGTCCCTCCAGCTTGACGATACAATAAATTGCTTTTTCCGGTCACTGTTTAGTTTTTTTGTAACATTTGAGAGGTCAATATTTTCTACCTAATTTCTACCTTTGAAATATGTATTTTTTTTATGAAAAAGAATTAAAAGTACTGAGTTATTGTGCTATTAAATATATTTATAAATTACATTCAATGTTTTGTGTTTATTTATATTTTAATAATATTTACTGTATTTATGGATCATTACGTGACTATTCTTTAATACATACTAAAACCAAATGTACTAAGTTCAGGTTTTCTGAACCTCATAATATACAGTTTTAGTCAATAGTCACCGTCAGGTAGAAGAACATATTTTCAGTACTTTAAAGGAAATTCAATTAGGTATCTACTCTGTACAATTTATTGAATACCTACCACACTCACACACGAAGGGTTCAGTATATTACCAAGCTGCGCTGAAGAATCTAATTAATACTATGTATTTGTCCACACTTCTCCTACAAGACATTTATTATTATTATCATCATCATTGTCTCCGTAGTTTTGAATTCACTGAATACTTGCAATGTTTAGCGGGCCATGAAGTGGATGGTTTATTTCAATTAAATATCTATTTATTTCCACTTTTTGTTATTTTCATTATGTGGAAAATGTTTGATGAGTGATTGATAAAACAGACATAAAATTCGAGTGTGACTAGATTTATGTACACGCGAAGGCGAAGGTTGATATTTCACAATCAAATCACTCGGGTTTTATACAAGGGTAGTGTCGAGAGTCTCCGGAACCGGCGCGTTTCGGAGATATGAGACGTGAAACGAGTGGACTCACTAATTGGCACCTAGGTCCTGGCACTGTTAGGTTTCAACTAATAACAATATTTATCATCAAACAAATGTGAAAAACGTTAACGAGGTTACCGTTCCTTTAATATTTTTAGTAATAGCACTTTACACTAAATGCCCTTCAGAGCAAAATAACCAAAAAACAAAATGTACTCCAGAAGCAAAATCTGCAAAACGCAGAATGTCCAAAAAGCAAAATGAGCAAAACGCAAAATGTGCACTAGAAGCAAAACGTGCAAAACGCAAATTAAGCAATAAAAACTTTAGTCACACTGACTCTTTTTTGCTACATATTCCTCCCATTCAGATAGCATCTTGTAATAAAAGAGGAGAAAAATATACTTAATATTTTTAAAATCTTTTATTTAGCAAATATCGTTTTTTAGCTTCTTTACTTAGGTTAAAGTAAAATATAAAATTTGACTTTCTCAAAATAACATAAAAAATACTTAAACTGCTAATAAAATAAAACCTAACATAAACTTCTTACTTAATTATTTAACTAATGCGCCTCCTTCGCTTATTAAAACAATATTATAAAATAAATATAAAATATAAAAAGAAAATTCATAAGGCTAGTGCCCTCCCTCCCTCTGTGGAGTGATGCCTATCTCTCGATAAAAAAACTACTAAATAATCCTAATAATACTATAAACATCCGGTTTGTAAGTATGGATGGACGTTTCTTACTCTTTCACTAAAAAACTAGCGCACGGATTTGGATGACATTTGGTAACCGTGAGCTGGAATAGCAGACAGGATACTTTTTATCGCGGTATAGCAAACGAAGTTGCTGGCAACAGGTAGTGCTATATAATATATGTATATTTTGCAAAAGACGCAGTATAATGTTACAACGTGAGCCTAGTTACTTGATTACCGGCAAGTTTTGATATTTTTTCTTTATATTTTTATCAAACACGATATTCCGTCTTCTTCGGTTTTAACCTAAGTGAAGAAGCTAAAATACGATATTCTCTATTTTTTTACAAGATGCTCTCTGAAAGAAGGGGATTATGTAGCAAAAAATAATAAGTGTGACTAAAGTCTTGATTGCTCATTTATCGTTTTGCACGTTTTGCTTCTGGTGCACATTTTGCTTTTGGTGCACATTTTGCTTTTTCTCTGAAGGGACTAAATTTAATCACTTAGAAGATAAAAAGATGAAACTTCCACTATGGAAATAATATTTCCTAGATTACTTATTTAAAAAATCTACGGCTAGGTGTTGCTATAACCGTGTGAATTTAATTAAATTTCATGAAAACTACAGAAGTATATTAAAACTGTAAAGGCACTAATGTCTATTTACATGAAATAAAGCATACTTATTTGGAAATAAGAAACTGTGTAACATATTCCGTTTTTACGTCTAAATGGCTGACTTTATGTTTAAAAATTTTATCAAAGAATAAACTAGACTTCTATGAAGGACTTAGGCTACTTTTTATTCCAAAATATAACGCGTACCGTAAGAATACTAAATAACTCGAATTTGCAGAAAATACTGCCGATAACAGTTAGATAAAGATATATAATATTTTTTCAAGCAGTCTTCCAAAAGTGATCTTATTGATAAAGACTCATTTAACCTTTGCTCGCCTCTTACCAGCCACCTTTTTTATGGACAGTTACTTTACTCTTTGGAGCTATCTGGAGAACAGACAGATAATCTATTTTACATAGGAGACCGACCCGGGTCCTCTGACGGAGAAACATGTACGGAGAAAAGCAAGCAAAATCCAACTACAGTTTAAATATATATTATCAAGGTAGAAATTAGGTAGAAAATATTGACCACTTAAAAGTTGCAAAAAACTAAACAATGACCAAATATTTTAGTCGATATTTTTAAAACTGTTCGTGTTTCGGACACGTCATATTATTTTTATAAAGGTAAAATTTAGGTAGAAAAACATGAAGTATATAAAATACTTCCAGGAGCAGCCAATTAGAATGGTCCCTCCATCTTGACGTCAAGATGGGGGGGGACCAACATTTATAGATTAAAAACATGTTTATGATGAGGTACTAATTTTTTGAGCAAAGGTAGCAAATAGTAGAATTTAGGTAGAATTTTTTGATGCATGTTTTATTAAAACCCGAGACTTGGTCCCTCCATCTTGACAATCGCCACCAATGTTAGACCGGGCTAGGTGGTTATAGTTTTAAAAAAAGGTTTTATTTAAAAACACTTTATTTAACACATTAGAAATGGAATTAAGACAGAAATATAATTATAAAACAAATAAAAATATCATATAACCGATATAGAATGAGAGACTAGTGGTCTCTTCGGAGATTGGAGCGTGACTGTTGGATCTCGGGATAGGAGGGCTATTGTATGGTCAGGCTGCTGATGAGGCAGTCTGCCTATCAGCATTATACATTACTAGCTTAGGATATAACAGCGCGGTACTCCTCCTCGCAGGTCGGGGTGAAATGGACCCCCGTGCCGAATGGTCTGGCATTGGGGGCCCTGCGAGCTTTTCTTTTAGGGCCGTAAAGTGGCGAGCCCAATTTGGAAGGGTCTCAACCACTAACGGGGGGTATCTCGATTTTTGGCGGTAGTTGGTAAAATATTTGTTTGCGACTGTGAAATTGAAATTGAGTGTGGATGCACTGGGGCGGACACGGCAACGGCCGCGAAGCTCGGTGTCGGTGAGTCACTAGGAGTGGTGATTATCGGTTGAGATGGAGTAGGGGGCGGTGGCATGGAGGATGCCGCCGTAGCTCGGTTGCGTAGCCTTGGGTCTCTCGATGGACTTGGACTGGGGACTGACTGACTGGCACAGAGTCTTTTGGCCTCCTCTTCAGGCTGGGACACGTCTACAGTCCGCTTGCGGCGGACGATCGTGCCAGGGGGGAGGGGGGTGTCACAAATTTGATGAAGGGCACTTTCTTCCTCGGGCGGGACCTCAGCATGGCTGAGGTCAACCATCATTTGGTTGATATACTCCTTCATGGTCTTAAGTAGACCAGGAGTGGCGCAGTACGCCTCGGTTGCCCTCGCCAGGAGGATGATGGGAAGTGCGTGGAGAAATTCCAATTAATTGACCGTCTTCATCGGGTATAGGTTAGGTTTTTTTTTAACATGCTGCCAAATTGTTTGGCAACCTTCTTGCTCCCCTGACTTTATCAAGGACCTTTTCTACTGACGTTCAATTTGTTTTCCTGGTTTGGGTTAATGATTTATTCATATGTGTTGTTCTGTTTCTATAGAGTATTTTTTCCATAGTTTGTGTATGTGCATTTAATGATGAGTTAGGGATGTTTTATTTCTTTATCTTCTTTTACGTGTTTGAAAGTTATTTCTGTAATTTTTCTATTGTTTATATATATTAATATATTATCGTATCACATTTTATGTTGATGCAGTGTATGCGTTGATACACTGTTCAACAAAAGTTATATTTCTTTTATTTCTCTTTATTTTAGGTTTCCTGTATCTATTATATTAAATTATAGGTTTGTTCTATTTATTATTACATATTTTAATTAATCGCATAATTAATTTACTAATTATTAAATTTATTAATATTGACGGTGATTTAATGGTCTTGCAGGTATTCCGCGGTGACGATCGTATGTTTTTTGGTCTGTGGTGATTATTGCTATTTTTAAAAGTTTGCTTTATTTTGGTATCTAAGTGTTTTATGTTATTAATCTTATTGGTATAGGTTAGGTTAGATTACCTGGCCAGGTCTGCCGCAGAAGCGCGGCGCGCCGAGCGATCTTGCTCTCTGACATCGCGCTGCGGGAGAGGCTGGCCTGCAACCACCGGATCTCGCGGCATAGCCTGCGAGACCGGGGAGTCACGTCCGGTATGGGTGGGTTCCTCGACAGCAGGCAACTCAAATGTGCGGTGAGGGGCGTAAGGCCCTGGGTTGTCCTCACCGTCGATTTCCATCGTGGAAATCGCGGGAGTATCCTGGGCTCAGAACGGTGTTAAATGGAAAAACTGAAAAGAACGGTGTTAACATAACACGCATAAAAATATACAAACAAATTAAGAACGTCCTTTTTGTAGTCGATTGACAATATTTTAACAAATAAATGCCTAAAAAGTTTGAAACATGTATATTCACTGTGTGTATCTTATTTCATTTTCTGAAAACACTTCTACAGCACACCCTTTATTGTTAGTAAATGAAGTGTGAAGGAAGAATAAGTAATACACGGACCCTTTTAGATAACAACCTTTAGGGAAATAAGGGTCTATTTATCTCTCGCTACTTGTGTTTTATTGAACCTTTCACAATGTAACTTGCGTTTGTATTATTGTTAGAAACAAATTGCACTGTTTCAGAATCAGTTTCTTCACGTCCTTATATGAAAAGGTAGGCAGCATTACAACAAGGCAACAGCTTTTCTTTACAACTGTTTTCCACGGACATCTGCAGCATAAGGTGAGTTATTGATGCTTTCCCGGCTCTTAAAGAAGAGATTAAGAGATCTCATGTTGGATTTGATCAAAATTGATTGATTAATTAGTAAGTTCCATAGTTTGGTAGTGCGAACTAAAAAGTCCCGACTAAAGCGCGCTATTAGACAGTGCGGTTTAGTGAATATCCACATGACCAGGGGTTGTTCATGGTTTTGGCTCCGACGGGTAGTAGCCCTTTAACCTGAGTTTCAGAATACTTCTCATGGAAGAGTCTGTGGAACACTTATTGCACTATCTCTTCTGACACTAAGCGAATGAAGATGGCTTGAGATATCGGAGTCTGCAATAATCACAGCGGCTCGTCTCTAAACTTGATCGAAAGAAATGATTTCATACTGCGCTATGTGAAGGCAAACCTAGGCCTTATAAAGTAGAGCCTACAATAGTATAATAGGTGGTAGATTTTCACAGCGACTTCTCCGGATTGGTACCACCGCCTTACCTATTCCTGCCGCCATAATTTCAACGCTTGCTGTTGACCCATTCTGGTTTGGAGGGTAAGGTAGCCGGTAAACTTACTTTTGCTCTAGGCCTAACATCCCGACCTCAGGTTGGCAACGCACCATTACCACCTTTGGTGTCTCTAGGTTGCGTGAATTTCTTACCATCAGGAAATCTGTCTGCTTGTTTGCCTTCCAATATCATAAAAAACCCTATCTTTCGACGTGAAGCACTACCTGCCGTGGCCTTATGACCCAAAGTTGTTTAGAAGCCAGTTTGGCTCTACCCTCCAGATGATCGCGGAACTGAATATCACTGGATATCTCAACTCTAAGGACTTGGATATTAGAACCCGAGACAAGGAAGTATCCTGGAATAGTAGGGCAATATTAATTGAAGTATACGTAGTGCTGACAATACAGACTTGTGTCTTGGATGAATTAAATTTGGTGGTGTTCCCCTCAACGGCAAATTCGCGCGTTTTTACTAAATTAAAATCGATTGAATTGCGGGACTTCAAAAAGTACGTGCACTGTTACGCAGCGAACACTGACTGGCAAATATACTGACGTGAAATAAAACCAGGCAAAAATTGTAACACGCGACACTGACGGCGTAGCGATGGCACACGATACGACACGATTTCAAACAGCATAGTTTTACAAAGGGTAGATCAAAGGACGATGGTGGTGTGGAATTATTGAAGAAAATTTATGAGTGTTGGGAGGGTTCTCAGGGTGCAATCGGGGTGTTCTGCAATTTGTCCAAAGCATTTGATTGCCTAAGCAACGATACATTGATCAGGAAACTGCGCAATTATGGACTTAGAAATAAGGCACTCGATCTTCTGATTTCTTATTTGAATGGGAGAATTCAGAAAGTCGTGATTAACGGTAAAAAATCGACGGGTGCTGCTGTTACGATGGGTGTCCCCCGGGGCTGTATTTTTGGTCTATTTCTGTTCCTTGTATATATTAATGACTTACCTTAGTACGTAAGAGACGAACACGAAATCGTATTGTTCGCGGATGACATTTCACTTATATTGAAAGTGAAAAGACAACTGGGTAAGTATGACGAAACGAACAATGCGATTTCAAAATTATACACTGGTTCAATGTAAATAATCCTTTTTTACATACATACATACATACATATCTTCACGTCAAGTCCCTTACGGGGTAGGCAGAGAGTATCGAGTACCAGACCTCACGATCCTGACAAACCTGTCTTGCT
>NJDC01004956.1:0-18481 GCA_002245475.1 Calephelis virginiensis
TATAAGCAATTTATTTGTTTATCTGAGTTCAGAAAACGGTGAGGATCTTAAAGTGAAATCTATCGTTTTCTTTGTTTTTTATAAGAAATAAATAAACATTTCAGGATTAAATTACACAAATTATCTGTTTCCCAAGACAAACAAATTTTATGTTTCTTAGTATATTAGGGGTGTTAGTCAACGATACTAACACCACACTAATACGTAGAAACACTTACATATTTACTCCTACTAGAATAAATTTATCAAACAAAGCCAGACATACAGCCATTTAGATGGTTATCAAACAAATACGGCAGGTAATCTCGCCGCGAATAGACCAAAAGTGTCATAGATTCGGCACTTAAGAGGGCCCTTCCCGGCATCAACGCGAGCGTGGTTGAAAAGCTTAATGTTTCGTCCAGCACAATGTAATAAAAAGAAGCACAGCAAAAAAAGAGAGATAGCGCCTGAGAGCTCGGTTTGCATTCGGTAAATTTCAAAAAAGTAAGAATATGATAACATTGAACGAAAAATAGTGTAAATAAATTTCATAAAACATGTTCCAGGAAATAAGTGTTTTTTAAATTTTTTTACAAGTTCGTGAAAAAATTGTTTGTTATGTAGAATTTCTATTACATTTGCAAAGTCTCTATCAAAATATTTTCTTTAGTTTAACTATTTATGAGTTCATTATAAACGGCCAAAGTTCAGGCAAAAATTAGTAAATAAAGTCAGAGTTTCGGAGGTTTATAGTGAATTGGTTTCCCCAAATTCAGATTTTTTTTTACCATAGAAACATAGGTATAGTGCAAAAGATACCAATTAGTTCAAACATTTCGAAGAACGATTTGTTATAAAACCATAATCACGTATGAGAGTTTGTATGAAAATGATGCCGGGTTGGCCGCTCTTAAGTTACCGAACGTAATCTGTAGAAACTCATGGTAAAGGCGTCTATTTTTTTTTCATGGTAAGGCAGATAGAGTAGTAGGTTTCTTACTTGAATTTTCCGACATGTGCAAAAATCTTTTTTGTTTAAAAGTGTGTATTTCCGAGATGGTCTCAATGACACCAAGTCAGAGTGATTATAGAATCCCAAATAAATTGGTAATTGTATAAATAGACGATATTAGATACGATATACTAATCGAAATAGCAATGAATTTAAGTCTGTTTTTAGCAATTCGACTGCTTTCAAATACCTAATATTATTTTGACATTTATTTACGTTACAGTGGGACAAACTTCAAACTATTGCATAGTGATAGCGAATCTTTTTATAAAAGACAAAAATCATGGCGTCCAGCCGTTTCTCGTTCAGATTAGAGACGAGGACACGCACATGCCCCTCCCGGGAATCAAAGTCGGTGACATTGGCGTAAAGCTAGGTTACAATACTGTAAATAACGGATTTCTTGGATTTGATCACCACAGGATACCGAGAGAGAGAATGTTAATGAAAAATGCACAAGTATTGAAGGTATGCTAATGTTTGAATATCTGTAGTCTTACACGTACCTGAGTTTAAATATTTTAACCCATAAACCTGCAAGCGGCCGAAGGAAAGTACCTACTAATGATAAAGTTAAAGATTCGAAAAAAATAATATTCTCAAATTAATAAATTGTAGCGTCTGCATTTAACCATATCGCTGTAATATTGAAATATTGTTTCTAAGTCCCTCGTGCTGCCAGGAAAATTTCGATTTCATCTGTTTTTGTATGTTTGGTTTAACTAAATAAAACATTATTTTAGCAAATCCATACTTATCTCTATAATCTGAGTCTGACCGTCTGTCTGTTGTTCTTTCCCTGTTAAACCGTTGAATAGAATTCGATCCGAGTTTAAATACAGACTATTTTTTTTATCAAAAATCTATTTCAAAAGGACTTCTATTATAGTACATTAATTAAACTTTGTATCAAAATCGTAACTATTCCAAGCTGACAAAGTCGCGGGCAAACAGCTTTATATACTTTTTATACTTTAAATTTAATAAAGTGCTGTATTATCGCACATATTCTAGTAACCGCCATCGCCGTACCTATTTCTGCTATCTTACTATAAAACAGGTTAAATAACAATAAGTCACTACAATCATGCATTTGCATTGCATATTACGTATTAGTATCGTTGACTAACAGCCACAACAGAAGCATATAGTGTGCTTATTTTGTGGTCCAATTAATAACAAAATATACCATTATTATACTGTTCCTACCGGGTTCACAAGGCATAAATTTTCCAGAATGCACACAATGTGCGAAGATTCCTTAGTATGCGCCATGACTAATGACGGTTTAGTTATGAGACCACCATCTTTGGCAATCTGTATTTTATGTTTGTACTAGCTGTAGCCCGTGTAGTAATGGTCCACAGGAAAATTTTTTCGGGATAAATACTATCCTATGTGTTAATCCAACTTACGAGTATCTTCTACGTGTGTGCCAAATTTTATGAAAATCGTTTAGTAGTTTTTGAGTGGTCTAGCGGTTCAGTTGTTGGACTTGACTACATGAGGTCCCGGGTTCGAATCCCGGGTCGGGCAACAAAAAGAAAATTGGGTTTTTCCAATTTTCTTAAAAAAAATGTTGCTCGGGATAGAATGTGCCCGGTTGGCGATAGGCATGCCACCTATCACATTGTGGGACTTAGTATCTTCGGCTAGTCGTGGGTGCCCTGGTTGCACCTCTGCCTACCTCTTCGGGGATATGGGCGTGAAGATACTTTTATTTTTTAGTTTTTTAGTGAAGAATTAACAAACAAACATACAAATATTCGCATTTAGAATATTAGTAGGATATTTAACAGGAATGTACTTGTTTATTGATGAATACGATAAAATGTGAGTAAAGGAAATTTTACCGATTTCTCTTACATACCATAATCAGATCTTGACTTGGCAATGGAACCACTTTCAAATAAAAAAAACTACTTTTAAAATCGGATCAGAAATAACGGCGAAATCGATTAACATACATAAAGAAATATAAGAGTCGAACATATTATAACCTCCTCTTTTTTGAACTAGATTAAAAATGACATTACTCGTTTTGATAATGTTCTTCCACGTTCGCATTTAACAAACGTTAACAGCCAAATTTTGTATAAAAATCAATTTGTTTGTTAGTCTCGCTAAAACTTGAAAACGGCTGAAACGATTTGGCTAATTTTCCAATGGTCCAGGGAACGTTCAAAAGATAAGAAAAAGAAAAAACTGCTAGGAAACTAGGAAAAACAACATTGTGATTTTTCTCATACAAACTGAACGAGTGGAACGAAGTTCGCCGCGACAGCTAGTACTTAATAAATAATTGTTATTAATGTTTATAGGACGGTACTTTCATATCATCTACAAACAGCAAGCTGGTGTATAGCGCGATGGTGAACTCTCGGGTATACATCATAATTACTTCAGCCATATATCTCGCAAAAGCCGCTACCATCTCCATTCGGTACTCCGCTGTTAGGAGACAGTCACAGATCAAACCTAAGTAAGTACTTTTTTGCATAGTGATCCTATTTAGAAACGTTATTCAACTTTATATGTTGGTTTGTTATAAGGAACAAAACTTGACAGCTGATTTTTGAGTTTTGATTGTAAAAGATGATTATCCCATCATATTTGGTCTTTTTTTATATGTCCGATGCGTATTTTTAAGCCCGTTGTTTAGATCGCCTCTGTGGTCTAGCGGTCCGGGTGTTGGACTCGACTGCATGAGGTCCTGGGTTCGAATCCCGGGTCGGCCAACATAAAGAAAATTGGATTTTTCCAATTTTTCTAATTAAAAAAGAATGTTGGTCGGGATTGGAAATGTGCCCGGTTGGCGATAGGCTTGCCACCTATCACATTGTGGGAGTAAGTGTCTTCGGCTAGTCGTGGGTGCCTTGGTTGTACCTCTGCCTACCTCTTCGGGGATATGGGCGTGAAGATACTTACTTACTTATTTATTTTGTTTAGAATAGTCCTTACCAATAAAAGTTTGCCACATTTTTTTAATATTCAAGGCAGGCAACACATGCAAAAAATATAGTAAGAAGGAACATTTTAAACACATAATTTAAAAGCAGTAAAACTGCAAAAACCTGACATCAATTTTAATAAATTCTACTTGTCGTGTAAGTACACGTAAATTGAGTACATAATTTGTCAATTTTCCTGGGGTCAAATCATCCAAAAAAGAATTTGAATTGAACGTCTAATCTCTTCCTTTTTGTAACTTGCTTAAAAATTAAGGTAATTCGTTTTTTAATAACTGCTTTTAAGGGCATAACTCAAAAGGTAGCGAAAAAGCTGACATTCTCCTGATGGTAAGAAATATTCCCGTTCCCTAAAGACTCTATAGATGCTCCTGTATATCGCTTTCTACCTTATGGAAAAATCCTAATCCACTTGAGCAAGTTTGCCGGTTACCCTGACCTCCTGCACAGGAAACCATATTGATGCTACCAGTAAGTTTAATTTTTCTTACAAGTGAACCTGAAGTCCAAGTGATCGACTTTGTTACACAACAGCATAAGCTTTTCATTGGTATTGCAACGAGCTACGCGTACCTGCTGACAGGTTATTGTTTTTTGGATCTATATAAGAAGTATAATGAGGAATTTGAAGCAGGAAACCTGGAACATCTACCAGAGGTTTGAGTTTTATACAATTTTGCTAAACATAGGTATCTTAATAACGTAGGTTAGATAACTCTTATTGTTTCTGGTAGGAATAGCCTATATTACACATATCCTTGTTAATATTATAAATTTGAAAGTGTGTTTGTTTATTTGTTTATTTTTCTTTCTTTCATGTCACAAGTCAGCAATGTGAGTGTGAATTTATGAGAAGATATTTAGGAGGCCTGAGGATTACATAGCCTACTATCTAACATAATTCTGTTAAACATACGCAAAAGTATCCTACACCCAAAACCTTATAAATATTATAAATTTGAAAGTGTGTTTGGCTATTTGTTTATTTTTCTTTCTTTTATGTCACAACTGAGCAATGTGAGTGTGTGAATTTATGACAACATATTTAGGAGGCCTGAGGACTATAGCCTAATATCGAATCCCATAACAATTTAACTAGTTTCCGCCGGAGATCTCTAGTTCTTTCAGATAACTATACTCGTTAAGAGCGTAGTTATCTTAACGAAGTATAAGTATCTTAAATCGATAACGAGTGGTAGCTTAGCAAAAGCGGGCGTGTACAATATTTTAAGGAGTTATGAGTTCGCTGAAAGAAAATAAATCGTCCAATTCGACTTTCGCATGAAATTGGCCGATTTATACTCGTTGCTGAAAATGTATGTACTATTTAATGTTCTAGTTGCACGCTCTGTCTTGTGCATTGAAAGTGGTGAGTTCTTCCGAATGTTCAGAGCTGATAGAGCAATGTCGGCGCTCCTGTGGCGGCCATGGCTACATGATGTCGTCCAATCTGCCGCAACTGTACAGTAACTGCACTGCCTCTTGCACATACGAAGGTGAAAATACTGTCCTGATGCTGCAGGCCGCCAGGTAGAATAAACAACGTTCATATCTGATCCTTTTGCAATAATTACTACAAAGTATGCTACAAAGTAAAGTTGCTTACTGATTATTGTCATTACTGTTTGTCACGTGAGACGTAAATTAACATTTAATCTATTTCACAATTTTTATATCTATTTTATATGTATATTTGAAAATGTCGGCTTACTGAATGATTAAAAGATAATAACTTCTCTGTGTGCGGCCTTTACTATTAGTTTTTAATTATAACAAACTAGCTGCTACCTGCGGTTTCGCCCGCGTTTTCACAGAAACCCGGTGTGCGATCGGGATTAAAAATAGCCTATATGTTAATCCAGGTCACAATCTATCTGTCTTCCAAATTTCAGACAAATCCGTTCAGCCATTCGAGCGTGAAAGAGTAACAAACATCCATACATCTATACTTACAAACTTTCGCATTTATAATATTAATAGGATATACTCTCACCTTAAGCAGAAATCTTAATTTTTTGTTAGGAAGACATGCAAAAAGCACACAGCTCTCCTGATGGAAAGAGACAACCAAGTGCTAGGCACTATTTATTATAGGCGAATTACTAGCCTGTGACTGGGCTGTTAGGACTATATGCAAGACTACCTATTAACCTAAGACCGGAAAATGACAGCGACAAAAACTGTCAGCATGGCGGCAGGAATAGGTAGGTACTTTACCATAGGTGCCGTTTTTTTTTGTTTTTACTAATGTTCTAATTAACAACTTTGACACTGGGGACCTGGACCAATACGAAGAGTTATTTATACCGGGTAAAATTGATAAAACGCAAAAGTAAAATGGAGGTTCAGTTCATGTTATTTAATCGTTTCCATAAAACTCACGACTATAAATTATAAAAAAAATAGTGTATTTTCTCTTGTTATTCGAAAAAATGTGTTGCCATCACTATTTTTTAAGCTAAAACTAGCTGTTGCCCACGGCGTTGCCCGCGTGGTTATGGTCCCTCAGGAAAAGTTTTAGCGATAAAAACCTTTTTTAGAGTTACTCTCTATATGTGCCAAATTTCATGAAAATCGGTTCAGTAGTTTTTGCATGATTGAGTCACAAAGAAACATACAAACTTTTGCATTTATAATATTAATAGGTTTCGAACACTGATTTTTATTATTCGGATTTACATGATCGTAATTGCTCGGTGTGTAATCCCCAGAAATACGTTGTTTATTTACAATTTCAAATCGTGAATTAATTAATGAAAACGATAATGTAACCAGTACCGAAACTCTACTTTGATTTTGGCACATTTTATTAATTTCATCTAGTATAAGGCAACCCTTTCTGAAACTACATGTTTATAATAAATACAATAATGCTGTTCGTAATTCTGGGGATTTGGATGAGTTTTTGATTAACTGAAGTATTTTTTTTGCTTTGATTGACAATGATGATGGTTTCTATTTATCCCAGTATCTTCACGCCCATATCCCCGAAGAGGTAGGCATTGGCATAGCGACACGACAAGCCGAAGACACTAAGACCCACAACGTGATAGGTGGCATGCCTATCATCAACCGGGCACATTTCCAATCCCGGGCAAATTCATTTTTATTAGGAAATTGAAAATACGTATTCTCTGGTTTTTTATTGCCCAAACTGGTCAAGAAGTCAAGTCCGACGTCGGACTACTAGACCACAGAAGCCAGTTTACACTTATCCTCATCAGCTTTTACCCTCATTAATTTAAATTATACTTACTCAGAAACTCATGCGTCTGATACCATTTATGTAAAAAATAATTATGTCTAGACAAATTACAAGAATTTAAATCACCTTAAAGTAAGTAAATAGTTTGTTATGTTTGTATGGTAGTAGACAATAGTCGATACAAATACACACAAGGGGACATCCATAAATTACGTCACGCGAATTTTAGAACTTTTCGACTCCTCCCTCCCTCCTTGTCACAGGTTTTCACAGTTTTAGAACCCCGTCCCCCTAATGTGACCTCACACATTTTTCAAACTTATGCACGTATCTAAAGATAATCAAAAGAAAACAGTTATTTTAATTTTTTTACTTATTATTATTAAATAATCTTTAATAATTTAAATAAATGTTTAATAAATGTCTGCGCCTGACTTAAAATTAACATGTTTTTTTTACACGATCCACACTGCTCCTGGTCCAAACCCTTACCATTCAAAGCTCGTAAATTTTAGTGTCTCACTTGCATTACAACATGGCTCTAGGAATCAATTGTTGTTATGGAAGAGATAATCTTATAGCGAGATTAAGAATTATCTGTTCAAAGTTTTTTGTTCACATATAAATTTGGTGTTCTACTATTTTATAATGTGACGTCACAAGGCTTTCGATCCCCCCCTGCCCCTTGTCACATAATGTCACATTAACATGTTACCCTCCCCCCCATTAACGTGTAACGTAATTTATGGATGGCCCCCAAGAATAAACACCAAAAAATGCCATCCCTGCCTGTGTGAGCCTCTTTTTCTTGGAATGATTAATGTGTTGCCAACCTCGCGGTTTTGACAACTTCACCGGGCTTTGTGGGCCGAGCAGAGTGTTAAGCCCGAGACATCATTATTTAAATGGATTGGACTGTTCCTTACAACACCAGGAACAAGGGCTGTCTCCCTGGAGACCGTACCTCGACTTGGTGCTGCGTTCTGGTTACTGAGTGGAGGAGTAGTGGCTCGTCGCTCAGCGTTAGGCGCCGGGTGCAAGAGAGATCTTCGTCGCCAAGACCGTCGGCGACGGTATAGTGTAGTGTCTTGTGAGTTGGTGTTTCGGTTGGGGGGAGGCTTGCGTTTGCGAGCGGTCGTCTGCCCGTTAATCGTGCGCGCGGCGATCATTAGCCGCCGCCTCGGCGGGTTGCGACCGCGCACTCTACGGTCGCTTGGCGGGCCACCATTTTGTACTATTTGTACTGATTATTTAACCGCAACCACCGGCCGCGCGATAATCAACCGCCAAGTTTGCGGGCGATAATTTGAACCGCGGCGGCTGCGGGACCGCAAAAATTACCCCTCTCGTGAATTTTGAAATAAATCGCAGAACCGCGACCGCCGCGGGCGCGATTAAAAATCGCTCCGTGAGTTCTGTCTCTGAGCCTCACAGATGATCGGCGCCATTAGGCGTTATGTTAATTGCTCAACTAAACGTGGTTATTATGAATTTTAATTTAAAATGTATTTGTTACAGATCACTAATTAAAACTTGGCATCAAGTATCTAACGGAGAACGTATAAGTAATTCAGTAGCTTATCTGGCAGATAAAACGCCAACACCGAACTGGGATTTTTCTGTGGATGGAATTATCAGAAGCTTCCAAAGAGTATCCATCGGGTATTGTCTTTGTATTTGCACGTCTTGCGTATTAAATAAGCCAGGAAAGATTAACGGCCGTATGTATTTTATGATAATAGAAGGCAAACAAATAGACGTCTTTCCTGATGATGAGAAATTCACGCCGCCTAGAGACACCAAAGGTGGTAATGGTGCGTTGCCAACCTGAGGCTGGGATGTTAGGCTTCGAGCAAAAGTAAGTTTACCGGCTACCTTAGCTTCAAAACTGGAACACGTCAACGGCAAGCATTGACCGTATGGCGGCAGGAATATGTAGGGCCCAACCAACCAGTTGTTGGTACCAACCAATCCAGGTAAGTTGCTGCAAAACTCAACCACCTAGTAGAATTTCACGGTGTTGGTGACGGTAAGCCTATGATCGCCTTTAACGAGCTGCCTGATAGGAAGGCAAATGGTCTATTCGTAAAAGAGGCCGGACCAACATGGGGAGTATTTAAGTAATTTTAGAAATTATAATTAGTGGTTAGTTATAGCAACTATTGAATACTTTAATTGCTAGATATCGCCTGCAGTTTCGTCTGGGTCTTAAGTTCCCTATATATAAAGCTCTCCCTGTTAAGATAGCAAGACAAAAAATAGCTGAAGTCCTTGTCCAAGATATCCGGTGCTAAACCGAATGAATTCATGTCATGAAATACACATACAAACTTTCACAATAATTATGATGTTGACTAGCTGTCGACTGCGGCATTGCCTGCGTGGTTAATGGTCCTGCAGGAACATTTTTCGGGATGAAAACTATCCTTTGTGTTAATCCAAGTTACTGTGTGTGCCAAATTTCATGAAAATCGGTTCAGTAGTTTTTGAGTGAAGGAGTAAGAAACAAGCAAATATACAAACTTTCGCATTTATAGGTAATATTAATAAGATAATAAAAAAATAAACCACTTTAAAAACATATGATAAGATGAGTCATACTGAGTCATTCAAGTTTCGTTTTTTAGCAAACTATCAACGAGTGCCACCAGCCTCCAGAGCTACATGTCTGCTGGATTATCCCCGGAGAATGCATGGAACAAAGCCTCTGTACAGCTTATAGCTGCCGCTGAAGTAAGTTGTTTATACTAAATAGGTACAACCAACTAGCTGTTGCCTGCGTGGTCCTTTGAGAACATTGATTCCGGATAAAAACTATCTGTTAATCCAAGGTACCCACTATTTGTATACCAAATTTCATGAAAACCGGTTGAAAAGTTTCTGCGTGAAGGGGTAACAAACAAAAAAAACATACAAACTTTCGCATTTATAATATTAATAAAATAAGATATTAGGTACTTATAATGTTTTCATCACAACCAGTTGTTCAATTGTTGGTTTTGAGCGGTATTGTTTACATTGTTACCGGTCGGAAAGATTGCTTAAATTCTGAACCTGGTACTTTGGCGGGTACAGTAAACAAGATCGAGTATGGTTTTAGCAATAAATATAATAAGGCTCTATAACATAACACTTAAATGTGTATAACAATAAAAAAACATTTGTGCATAGTCATCCATGTAGCCTAGTACAGTAACTAGCTACTAGTAGCTTCTTTCTGGTCTGATTCACAAAATTCAGACTCCTTTGGCCATTTGTAAGACGATTGTCATACCTATGACTCGTCAGGGCTACCTTCTGCATCCAATAGTTCGTTATCGAGCCTAGAATGCGTTTTCAGAAAGAGTTTTGTTTGTTTGTCTCTCAGATGTAAATATTAGATAATATTATATTGCTTATTACTTTTGTATGACAAATTCTAACACGCATATGCCATCATATAACGTAGGACTATATAAATACCTAACCAAATTATACAAAAATATTCTTGGTTTATAAGAAAGATCTTAACAGAAAAGGCATTAAATATTTTTGTGTACATTTCAGGCACATGCTCGAGTAGTGGTATTACTAACATTCAAGTCAGAAGTTGAAACAAGATCAGCTGGTTTATCGGCCTCATCGAGAAGAGTTTTGAAATCCTTAGTAGAGCTTTACGCTGTCTACATGGCTTTGCAGAGAGCTGGCGACCTTTTACTGGTGAGCGAGTTGTTATTTTGAAAGATATA
The DNA here is from genome assembly GCA_002245475.1 of Calephelis virginiensis. Taxonomy (NCBI): domain Eukaryota; kingdom Metazoa; phylum Arthropoda; class Insecta; order Lepidoptera; family Riodinidae; genus Calephelis; species Calephelis virginiensis. The sequence goes on from NJDC01004956.1 coordinate 10,897, forward strand.
GGTTTTTGTTTAGATTTAGGTACATATAATGTTATTCTTATCTTAATCCCGAATCTTGTGATAAAATTTAAAACGTTAAAAGTCTACGAATCGAAAACAGAAATAGATTCGAAATACTCCTCTTGTTAATTAAGATATTTCGTAGTATTTCGCATACTTTATGTCAACATTATTGGTATTTCGTAATAGTCCAATCAATATAAGATATAAGGTTGCATTAAAGACACTTTGCGAATTTATGTTTTAAAAAATGGTACGGATGTTATTATAATACATTCATGGTAATTTCCACTATTTAGGGGGGTTGCGCTCCGAGGTATACCTAAAAATGCGTTTTTTTTTCTTTTACGCAGAATGAAAAATAATTTTATAATAAGTTCTATTGGTATCTTGAACTTAAAATACTGTCAACTGTCAAGGTAAAATTTTCAGTCACTAACATCAAATGTCACACTACATAAACTATACTTGATACTTGGTTACATTGATATGGTAGTGGTTGCTCATGATGATTTTTGACCGATTGTTGTAATTTGGTTACAGTATACAAAATTATCCCAGAAAGACATTTACGAATTACAAAAGCGATATGAAGATTTACTGGAAACAATAAGGCCGAATGCAATTGGGTTGGTCGACGCCTTCGATTTCCGGGACAAGGTCTGTATTATATACCAAAAAAAAGAAAAGTGTATAAAATAATAGTATAACAGAAATACGAAAGTAGGTTTAAAATAGGCGGAATAAAACCGAAATAACGGTCTTTTGCTCCTTTGAAATTTAATTCTAGTGGAATTTTATATACAACAAAAAGACAACAAGCAGACTGATTTCCTAATAAGTATTGACATAATAATTTTTACCGCATATTATTTTTTTATGATATAAGCAGACGGATTTCCTGATGGTAAGAAATTCACGCCGCCTAGAGATACCAAAGGTGGTAATGGTGCGATGACAACCTGAGGCCGGGATGTTAGGCCTCAAGCAAAAGTAAGTTTACCGGCTACCTTACCCTCCAAGCCGGAACACGTCATGACGTTATGGCGGCAGGAATAGGTAAGGCGGTGGTACCAATACGTGTGAGTCGCTGCAAAACTTTACCACCTAGTCAGATGTCACGGTGATGTCTTGCCTTTTACGAGCTGCCTGGTAGGAAGACAGATGGTCTATTCTGTAAAGGAGCCCGGACCAACATGGGACCAACAGTGAAAATGTTAATAACACGACGTTAACTTGAGGCTAGTGTGTATAGCTTATTTTATAGGCATACTTGAAGGGTGTAGTGGCTTATTGACATGAGGATTGCAAAAATATCAGCCGATTGTATCAATTCAGGCAACTTGCTCCACCAAGGTGGCGACTATATTCTACCTATTAGTAATTTAATTTTAAATCTTGTTTCTACAAAGTGCTTTTAAGCTAGTCGCTTATTGGTACAGTTTCTAATTGAAGACATTTGAACGCTAATCAAATTTATGCAGGCGCTGAACTCTACCCTGGGATCATACGACGGCCGCGCGTACGAGCGTCTCATGGAGGAAGCCATGAAGAGTCCCCTCAACCAACAGCCTGTCGATAAATCCTTTCACAAATATCTTAAGCCCTTTATGAGGGGGAAATTATAATTCAATATCAGTTTTGATAATTTTAAATATAAACACTAATAAACTTCTACACCCTTGAGACATTTATATAGTTTTCAAATGATTGATGGACATCGTTATTGTTAAGAACTAAATCTGTTTTATACTATTTTTACATATTTAATTTTAAAACAATAAAATGCTTACCAGTATTTTAGTATTTTTTTACTTATTTTTTTATTACTTTACTATTATGCACACGGTTTTCATGATGTTGACAACCGTAGCCTATTAACACCACAGGTGTGCCAGGTGCGTCGCTGTCCTGAAACCTGGGATGAAATGCATATTGTATAAGTCAACCGGGCTACCCTACCCTCAGTAGCGGTTTTAGATAACTAAAACCGCTACTGAGGGTAGGGTAGTGCCTGCCATATAAATTATATGTATTATATTAATTTATATGGCGCCCCCTACATGCTGTTCAAAACCATACTATAAGGTAAGGTAAATAATAAGCGTACAGGATCTGATGCCCCTTTACATCTTGGCGCCCAGAACGGATGAGAGAATTGGCAGACTCGGTTGAGCAACTTGGGAGAGTTGCTGCAATGCACTCTGCCTTGTTAGTGACAACTTATGTTTTAACTAGTGCTCGCCTCTAACGAGCTACCTGGCCCGATCCGCCCGATCTGAACCAACACGGTAAAAAGTAGATTGCACACCTTTCCGAAATATTCGTTAACATTAAGTTTCCTGTTTAACTTCTATTCATATTTTTACCGTTAAGGTAGGTAAAAAGGAGCAAATTATTTCCCAGATTACTATAAATTAGGTAATAAACTGCACAAATCATACAATGCTATATAGGTAAATTTCTCTACTTATTTTCAGCAGCAATTCGTAGCCACAATCATGGATTACAGACATTGTTTCAACCGAAGTGTGAACACGTGCATTGTCTTGATGAAACAAAACTTTCTTACGCAATATTCCCTGCCTTTTTTCTTTTATTTCTTCCCGGAGTCTTCGTAAAAGGTTACAATAATAACTAGAATAATAAAGAGAATAGTTTGACCTTTCGGTAAATAATCTACAAAAATAATGCCCTTCGCATCCCAAAAAACAGAAGCCATGACTTTGTTAGTCGACAAAACGACCTTAGCCTTTTTCGGTGTAGGAGAGTCTGATCTTTTCCACTGTTTGGATTGTTGCTTTGATTCAGGAGTATGGTAGATAAAAAGTCCACGGGATCAGTTTTAAAAAGTTCCAAGCAGTCTCGCGAAATTGTGTATCGAACTCGTTTTTGTTCAGCTGAAAGCAACATCGGGACCCAGCGAGCAGAAACCTTATGGAACCCCAACTCTTCCGTTATTATGTGTTGCACCCGGCCATAACTAATGTTTGTTATCTCAGCTATCTTACCAATGGTCAAACGTCGGTCACCCAGTACGAGATCACAAATTTTATCGATGTTTTCTTTCGTGGTAGAGGATGTAGGCCTTCCACTCCTCTTTAATGCTCTCACGACCGCGCTTAAGCTCAGCTACCCACTTCTTGACACTGGAATACGATGGAGCAGACTCTCCCAAAGTGCTCACCATATCTTGATGGATGTCTTTTGGTGATAGGCCTTTATTATTGAGGTACTTAGTGACTGTATGGTGTTCAATTTTCTCCATTATTGAAAATTGCGTCAGATTGCTTCAAACAAATAATCACAGAAAATTTATATTGTGCAGTATCGGAATGAAACTGCGCACAATAAATCAATATGACACATACTAACAAATGACGGTAGATTTTAAAAAGATGTCATAGCTTCAAGTAGGTTAGGCCACGAACTTTTGGATCCACCCTCGTACTAACTTAATATCCGGTTCGATAACGTAATTATATAACTTAATATCCAATCGGCTATAAAGTACCTACCTATATAATGCAATTGTACTTTTTTATGTTTGTTATGCTATCTTTTTTGGAAAGATTCTGATGCTTTTTTTGGAAAGATAGTAATGACTCCGAGGTTGGCCTATACTCTATATCAATTTTATCAAAATTCGACAAGTAGTTTTTTGAGTTATATGAGTACTTGTTAATAAATTAGATCTATGTTGACGACCTCACCATAGATGGGTGAGAACATCTCGGAACCATTTGCTATCTTTCGAAAAAATAGTTATCAAATCGTGACGTGATACCTAATGAAATAGTTAAGAGTCAATTTTAACACTTTTATTTGCCTTAAATATGTTTTTCTGCTGTCAGGTAGCATATGGTATTGAGTATTCTTATTGCCACATAGGATCTGTGAGGTAAGATATCTCAAACTGCAAGTACTAAAGGAGATGAATTAGGCAGAGGCACAACCAAGGCACCCACGACTACCTGAAGACACCACTGTAGGATTACCACATAGATTATAGGTGGCAAACCTATCACCAGTTAAGGAGATTTCTTAGATGATGAAAAATACGACTATCAGCAAATGAATCCTGTCCAAAAAAACCTGTCAAGTAGCTCTCCTAATCACAATCCTAATTTTAATCTCACTAGAATTTTTCATATTTGGGAGCAAAACCCAAAATTTAGTTTCCGACTTTTTTCTCTAGATCACACGTATCCATAGTGGTAAGTTCTATCATACCTTTTGTTGTATAACAGTATTTACATTGTAGCTGGACAGTTTTCATAACATTTCCAAGTGGTTATTTTATTTTTCCTACTGGTATAAGTAAAAAATGATACAGATATTTATTATTATTAATATTAATTATATACTACCTATTATTTATATGTGCTAATTACTAATAGGTTTGAAGTCGGTTTTCTTAACGTAGTTATATTAGTTGTATACGATAGTTGTGCCGTCACGTAGCGGCTGTATTATTAAGAATGCCATAAGACGGCCATTTTTACAATGACGACATGTGGAAAGTTGCACTTCACACGATTCACATCCAATTTGTTTGGAGAGAGTGAGAGAGGTAACTGAAAGAAAATCATGACATTGATATAGCTTTTACAATTTGCTCATTTGGACGATGAACTATTATTAGAAGAGGAAAATAGTCGTAGAAAGAACATATAACAATCTTAAAATTGATTTTTTTATAACCACCGACAAAACTATACGTGATGTAGCTAAAAACCATCTCCATAAACCAAAGCTAAGAACCATCTCGATCGCATGAGCTTTCAAACAAAAATCGGAATCGAAATCATTTTTCGAACATCTTCGCGCTTATTTTATGATGCCAGAGACAGACAAACACACACATACACACCTCAAACTTATAACATCCCTAGTTTTGCGGCCGGGGTTAGTTAGTTATGTCACGAGTTAGACTAATCTGACATGAAAAATCTAAAATGTCCCATCTCTTTTCTTTTTATTCATTGGAAAAAGGTCATGATTTTCCCCAATGTCACTTATTTGAAGGTGTACAGATTAGCATCTTATATTTTTTATTATTACCTGTAGGATAAAAGTACCATAAAAGCTCCTTTATCATTATTTCTAAAGCACTTGAGCCATAATGGTTTACAAAGCAGAATTGTATCATTTAATAAAGTTTAAATAAATATTCAATTACCACGCAAAACATGGCTCATAATAAGTTAACTAGTTAAAAAAAAGATGATTATGAAAAAATAAGTGATAATAATGGAAATTGTTAAATGCTTCATTAGCAATGCCCGAATGTTCAATTACTATGATAATTTCCTATGCTTTTTACGGCACCTATTCGCAAGGCCCAATTTATATAACAAATAATAAAACACATATTTTTTCCTTAGTAGGTATCGAGAAGTTAAAATAAAAACTGTACCTATACAAAAAAATCTCAATTTAAGATGTCATTCATCTGAATATTAATTTCACACTTTACTATGTCATAGAAAGGGCACCCAAGAGGGGATTTGAATAGTTACTCAGGGCGTTAGAAAAAGACAATATAGATGATACTTTTTATCATGACTAAAAACCAGGATTTTTAGGTATGAAATAGAGGCGCGTGTAAAGAAGTCTGTACAAACATTTGCTTGAAAATATACTCGAGCGTATCAAGTTAAGTACGATGTGTTTATTACATGTAAATAAGAGCATATTTAAATATTCTGAGGATTTGAACGTGACATACGAGCCGAGGAACGTCAGAAAACGTTTCAATAAATAATTTATCTAAATTCATCAGCTGTCTGATTAACATATTTCTTTTATCAGTGACACAATAGTCATATACTCACTTATCGCGTATGACTAATTATTATTTTAGCTTTAAGACGCTCTCAGCAACGTTAAAAATATAAACGTTGCATTACCTTTTTCAATCTTCGAGGTGATGGGGGGTTTACTACACATTTAGCATCCTGGGCTAAAACTAATATAGCCCGGAATGTCGTTAAATAATAATTACGTAACATCAAATATAGTTTTTCAACTTGTTTCCAGGCTCCAGGTGATATTATTTTATGATTTATATTATGGTTAGGTAACTACTGAATAACCATTTTTATTAAATACACGCCGCGTGTAAACACCAAATGTACTCAACAACATATCATGGCTGTTCCTGAAGTTCCTAATATATTATAAAATTTAAAAAATATTCTTTTTTTTTCATTGAATTATCAAACAAATCGACACCATTGACGCCGCATTAACAGTTGAATGCTCAATATCTCAAATCAAGAAATTTCGGAAAAAGAAGAAACATAGTTGTTCCCTATGTTTCTTCTTTTTTCGAAACTTCTGATCTATATCTAAAACATTATTAATATTATATATAATAAAATATTTATTAGTGTGAACACACCTCTTCTTGGCAAGGTTGATAATTAGACCATATTATTTTCTTTCATTAACGACAAAACAGCAATGGATAAGGCAGTGAACGAGGATTTACAGAAAGAGCGTTTAAAATGTAATTTCGACATAGAGCAGTTGACTAATTTATTAGATAACGGAGAGAAATACACAAAAGAAAGAAGATCTCTAGGTAAATAGTTAAACTTGTTTAACCCAAATTTAAAGCTAATCTACTTAAATGTTAACATATACGGAGGTACGCGTACGTAATCAAATATCTGGAAATACATAATTTCATTTTAAGGATAGATTTTTTTTTATGATAGTGGAAGGCAAGCAAGCAGATGGATTTCTTGATGGTTAGAAATTAAAAGTAAGTTTATCGGCTACCTTACACTCCGAACCGGAATACATCAACGGCAAGCATTGGACGCTATAGTGGCAGGAATAGGTAAGGCGGTGGTACCAATCCGGTGCGAAACTCTACTACCAGTAGGATGTCACGGTGTTAGTGACGGTAAGACTATGGTCGCCTCTTACGAGCTACCTGGCAGGAAGGCAGATGGTCTATTCTGCAGAAAAAAAATATTCTGAAAAAAAAGGTGGTAAAGTTATTAGTAGAATACTACCTGATTGTTTTCTGATTCAATAGGTATATTTGAAATATGTCAGTATAGCAAAGATTCAATTTTTATTTTAAAATTCTGATTGCGGATATTATGTCCTTTAACTATTTATTCATAGAAAATAAAGTGCTCAGTACAGAAAGTCTCCTCGACGATGTACCCGAAGAATATCTCAGTCACAAAGAGATATATCAAAATGGCATACGTAAAGCTGTTATTCTCTTCAGGACATTGCAAAGCGTGGAAGACAGAAACAAAACTTACGAAGAACAAGCCATGTAAGTACCTACTAATGATGTGAAAGTAAGTAATACCAGGCAATAACATATATACACCGTTTTTATTATACTCAAGAAAATATATTTTTTTATACAAGAGAAGGCAAACGAGCCAGTAGGTCACCGGATGGAAAGTTATCATCACCGCCCACGAACATCCGCAACACCAGGGGTATCACAGATGCGTTGCCGTTCCTTATGGAATGAGTTCGCTCTTTTCTTGAAGGTTCCTAAGTCATAATCGTTTGGGAATACCGCCCTCGGTAACTGATTCCACAAAAG
>NJDC01004956.1:21925-35025 GCA_002245475.1 Calephelis virginiensis
GATTCCTCATGCTTCTGCTAGTCAATTATATCTTTATGATAAATATCTATACACTTTATATATATTAGTACTTTTTTTTATACTAATATATATAAGGTGTATAGATATTTATCATAAAGATATAATTGACTAGCAGAAGCATATAGCAGATATGTAATATATATACACCTTATATATATTAGTTATTTATGATAAATATCTATACACCTTATATATATTATATGCATCTGAACCATTCTCGAATCCCATGTTTTCAAGAAGTTCCCATTTTATGTGTGTTCAAGACACACAAGAAAATTCATGAAAATCACAAAACACACGAACACAAGAAATATATATGTTGAGATATAATTCTAATATAATGGTATGTGGTATAATTCTTGTGTTAGTGTGTTTGTCACTGAACTCTTCCTAGACGACTGGACCGATTTTGATGAAATTTTTTGTGTGTATTCAAGGGGATTCAAGAATGGTTTAGATTCACAATTTGCTCCTATGGAAAATGTTTTTTTATTTATTTGTTTATTTGTGAGTAGTCGTTAATTATGGAATGTTATACTTTGAAACCGGCAGACTGCGCTACAATCGAAGCATCGAATATTAAATAGTAGCTGTTAATGTCAAGCGATACGAAGTTTGTTGGGTCCGGTCAGCTAGTATAAATATAAAAATTCTATTTTTATTTTTTTAATAGAAATATAATTTTTATGTAATAATAGGAAAAGGAATAGAATTTTTATAATAATAACAGAATTTTGCTAATTCTTCTTGTTGTTATTATGGTTACTGTCAGGAGAAGGTTCTTATAAAAACAGAAAAACCAGGAAAATTGCAAGGAAAATGGGAAAAATATACTTTAATTTTATTATCATGTCAAGTGATTCGAAGTTCGCCGGATCGGCTACTTAATTGTAAAACTTCTATTTACAATATAGTAACGACCTCGTTGGTTTAATGTAAACGTTTAACGAAAGACCATTGAAGAGATATCGATTCTCGATACTTGTGTGTCCATACTTTTAAGCGATTTTGAATTTTATTCATAGCACAGGTACCCCACATGCCTGATTGGTTTACTCTTATTTATTTATTTGAAAAAAAAAAGTATCTTCACGCCCATATCCCTGAAGAGGTAGGCAGAGGCACAACCAGCGCACCGACGGCTAGCCGAAGACACAAGTCCCACAATGTGATAGGTGGTAAGCCTATCTCCAACCGGGCACATATCCAATCCCGAGAAATATTTTTTTTTAATTAGAAAATTGGAAAACTTAAATTTTCTTTTTGTTGCCTGACCCGGTATTCGAACCCGGGACCTCATGCAGTCAAGTCCAACATCTGAACCGCTAGACCACAGAGGCGATATTATTATTATTTTATATATCTCAAAAAGTTAAGTATTAGACATATAATTTATTATATGTTTGTGTGAAAGTGGTTTTGTGTGAATATCACGCTACGGTAACGTTTTTTGTGTCTACTTTTGATGAATAACGAAACTCTAACTATAGCTGAGCCGGTAAATACAAATATTTTAGTCTAAATAGTAGGTACAACGTTTTGCTTATTATTTTTAGTAGACATTTTTTTTGACCATTAAAATTTTTTTCGATGATTTTTCAGTGGGACATACAGCAAACTATTGCATTGTAATGGCGAATCTTTTTATAAAAGACAAACATTATGGCGTCCAGCCGTTCCTCGTTCAGATTAGAGACGAGGACACGCACGTGCCCCTCCCAGGAATCAAAGTTGGTGAAATCGGCGTAAAGCGTGGTTATAGTACTGTAAATAACGGGTTCCTTGGATTTGATCATCATAGGATACCGAGAGACAGAATGTTGATGAAAAATGCGCAAGTGTTGAAGGTGAGGAAATAAGAGGTGGCAAGATAATTAAAAAACATTAACGTATTAAAAGAGCAGCAAAATGTTACCAGGCTTTTCTGAAATCTTTAGGGTGGATCTCGGGTTATGTTTGTACGGATTATTGTAAACAATCTTTTTCATAAGGTATAATCTATTTACTCCGCCTGAATCGCCTCTGTGGTCTAGCGGTCCGGGTGTTGGACTTGACTACATGAGGTCCCGGGTTCGAATCCCGGGTCGGCCAACAAAAAGAAAATTGGATTTTTCTAATTTTCTAATAAAAAAAAATGTTGGTCGGGATTGGAAATGTGCCCGGTTGGCGATAGGCTTGCCACCTATCACATTGTGGGACTTAGTGTCTTCGGCTAGTAGTGGGTGCCTTGGTTGTACCTCTGCCTACCTCTTCGGGGATATGGGCGTGAAGATACTTTTTAATCTATTTACATTTAGGTAAACTAAATTACTTAAACATTTTGTTCTTATGCATATTGAGGAAGACTTATTCAAGTTCTGACTATATTAGCTGTCTTCACGGCGGCAAGAAGTGATGGTGAAATGATTTCTCACAAAGATAATATGAAAGTGGATTAAATTTTTATAGGTCATGGATCAAAATATAAAATGAAAACATATTCGGTTTTCTTACATGGTAGCAAAAAGATTATACAAATATAATCTATTCTGGGGAAATTCACTTTATTTTACATGACGAAAACGTTGAATCACAGCAAGTTGTAATTATATTTTTGGCACCAGCTTACAATAAACTTTTTTTTATAATATTGGAAGACAAACAAGCAGAAAGATTTCCTGATGGTAAGAAATTCACGGCGCCTAGAGATATCAAAGGTGGTAGTGGTGCGTTGCCAACCTGAGGCCGGGGTGTTAGGCCTCGAGCAAAAGTAAGTTTACCAGCTACCTTACCCTCCAAACCGGATCACGTCATGACGTTCTAATGGCAGGAATAAGTAAGGCAGTGGTACCAATCCGGGTGACTCGCTGCGGAACTCTACTACCTAGTCAGATGTCACGGTGTTAGTGACGGTAAGCCTATACTCGCCTCTTACAAGCTGCCTGTCAGGAAAGCAGATGGTCTTTTTTGCAAAGGAGCCCTGACCAACACGGGGGTAAAAGCTAGTATTACTGTAATTGTATAAAAAGTAGCTCTGTGAGTGCAACTTGGCCCAGCACATTCTATAAATAATTAATTTAATTAAATTGATTTTAATATATTTTAGGATGGTACGTTCAAAGCATCACCAAATAGTAAACTAGTATACAGCACGTTGATGTACTCGAGAGTGACTGTCGTTATAGCTGCAGTGACACATCTAGCGCGAGCGGTGACCATAGCCATCCGGTACTCAGCAGTCAGGAGACAGTCCCATCTGAATCCAAAGTAAGTTCTATCAATATTATCCTTACATGCAAAACGAATTTGAAAACAAAATTAACAGATTTTTATAATACATAGGTATCGCTTATAGGTACAAAATATTGTAATGCGTTGCCAACTTGGAGGTGGGATCTATAGCCGTAGCGCGAGTAAGTTTATCGTACTCCAGTTTGAGGGGTGGGCTCTTCAAACTGGAGTACGATAGTGATCAGAACTTATGTTATAGCGGTAAAATTAGAATCACTAGTAAAAATCCGTTTAAGTTCGAGCACTGGGGGATTATTAACATAAAAAAGTATCTTCACGCCCATATCACCGAAGATGTAGCCAGAGGCACAACCAGGGCACCCACGACTAGCCAAAGACACTAAATCCCAAAATGTAATAGGTGGCAAGCCTGTCGCCAACTGAGGAAACATATCCAATCCCAAGCAACATTTTATTTTTATTAGAAAATTGAAAATACCACATTTTCTTTTTGAAGATCGACCCGGGATTCGAACCCGGGACTTCATGAACACAAGTCTTAGCCCGTTTAGCCGTTGTAAAAGTCGTTAGACGTACACAACAGTAGTCATTTCGAAAAAAAAAACACAACTCCAACACTTGGACTGCTAGACCATCCATCCAAAACAAATCAACGATAAAATAATTCTATTGTTTATATTTTAACTAAATGTTAACAATTCGCTAGTATTGTTCAAGAGCACCTAAAACGAAAATATCCGATTCCAAGGTCTAATTGGCACGAAATCGAGATTCAATAGTATAGCTACAGTTCAATTTCATTTTTCATAGGAGCTTGTTGATTAGGAAAACGTTTTAAAGATAATATTTTTCTATATTTTTTCTCTTACTTTAAATTTAGATACTTATAGGTAGGCTTTTTTGAAACTTTGGTAGAGTCTATCTTTTAAACGATTCACTTTGTCCACATAACCAAACAAGGTTATTTTCATTACAAAATTTATATAAACACTTTTTGAGTTACCCGACCAGAGATTTGAATACGAGAGCTCATGACAACACAGAACTCATAGACCACAGGGGCAACATATAAAGTTACGAAGTTCTAAAAAACAGTTCTACTTTACTAATACTTACAATATGTAGAACCTTTTGTTTAGTATAATTATATTTACTAATATCTGGTATAATGTACTAATCTCTGATAGTACTGTTGAACAAAGTAGAATTACTAATATTAGGTACTACTACTATTTACTAGGCAACCATAGTTTTAATAACTCTTGTATAGTAATAGACGGTTCTGCTTTCCTGCCAGCAACAAGAACACTGGCGTTAGACTATCGTGCTACAACTCGTCCGGGTAGGGATCCACAGCGTTACCTATCCCTGCTACCAAAACGAAAGTGTCATGTTTCGGTTCGGAGAATATGGTAGCCGGTAGACTTGCACAATAATTAGCCCACACCTCGGTCACTCCCATCCCACTGCCTCGTCTAATTCTGCTGGTACAATGTCAGAGCTCCTCTAACGTAGGATGTTTAATTCCCTCATTTGGTTTGACCCCACACCCTGTGCCCGGCTATAGGCGGCGAGTTCTTTTTCCCATCAGGATCAAGATAATTTTTGATGTGATGTAATTCGATGGAGCCGACTGCACGCACCAAAAAACATACGGCGTTATTTTGCCCTGAGGCGTGCCATTTAAGGCTTGAAGTGCAAGCGAGAGCGCGGAACGAGCGACAAAGAGGCGCAATCGGCCTCCTTTCTTATGACGTTGTTACGTTCAACGATCGTCGGTAAACCGACTTTACAGACAACCGCTTTTTTAAAGTCAGATCTCTCTAATCGTTTTGTGACATATAAATGATTATGTAAGTGGCATCATAAACAATATTCTAATAATTTCGGCCAATATTATGTAATAAATATAAAATACAATTATTACTAGAGAGCCGGTAGTCCAAGTTATCGACTACGTAACGCAACAACACAAGTTGTTCATTGGTATTGCTACGAGCTACGCGTACTTCCTCACAACTTACTGGATTTGGGACTTGTACAATAGCTTCAATAAGGAAATTGAAGCGGGAAACCTGCATAACTTGCCAGAGGTTTGAGTTATTACCAATAATTTATTTCACAGTTTTTATGTTAGAAAGCTAATAATATATACGCAATTGATAAAGAAAACACAATACATTTTATAGTCACCAGAAGCTAAGGTCATTAAGTAGATTAATTAGGATCAGGCAGTTTACCAGGTACTCGATTCTCTCTATTAAAATAAGACAAAACGGGTTGACATGGTAGGAACAGATATGTTGCTGAACACTCAACTTATCACAAAAACTGCCCCAGTCGCTTTTACGTGCATTGAGGTGTGCCAAATCTTATGCCCGTTTCATTTTATGTTTTAGGAGGGAAAACGAGCTGATGGATCTCCATCATCTGTTTATTTGTCGCTAGCAGTCCGGACTCCGAATGTCCGTTTTTATAGGATTATTATTAAATCTGACCCAAAAACCATTTGTCGGGTATTGATAAAATGTAATCGGCAATGATGAAATCGCGATGTTTTAATGATTTTTTTCGGGCTTTTTGCAGTTTCAAATTATTTTTGTTTTCAGTTACATTCCCTGACATGTGCGCTAAAAGTTGTGAGCTCATCAGACTGCTCGGAGCTGGTTGAAAAATGTCGTCAGTCCTGTGAGGGTCCCGGGTACATGTTGTCCTCCAACCTGCCGCAAATATACAGCTCATGCGCGGCCTCGTGTACTTTTGAGGGGGAGAATACCGTGTTGCTGCTACAGGCCGCCAGGTACAACACACTTTTTGACTTAAATCAAAAGCGGCAGTCCCGAGATCATGTAACGATAGCAAAAATTATCTAATGAAAGCACTCAAAGACGTAATCTATCGTTAAGTAACAATTTCCTGTAAAAAAAATTGATTTATTTATTGATTAAAAGATAAATGACTTCTCTGAGAGCGGCCGTGAGCGTTATACGATTATTATTATTTATTATGTACAAAAAACCAGTATAAACTCAACAAAAATAATCGTCGTGACACCACACTGTTCAATGCGAAATAGAAATGAAAATATCTGGCTTGCTTTCTTTAAGAGAGAGAGAGAGAGAGAAACATGTGCGCGCCGCACAGCTTACAGCAAAAAGAGTCGTTACAACTTTTCGTGAGATTTCTTTCCGTCTAGCCCCCATTCACAACGCGCGATAAGAAACTTCGTTCCAATAATGATTTTAGAAAAAAATGCAAATAATTGGACGTAACTTATTGGTATGACTGTTTATTTAAAGATGACTTGGAACTAGAAATGAATATCATGTTACTGAGAAAATAAAGATGTTTTTTCATCTCTTAGTAATAATTTATGTCACTCTTAAATATTTGCTTTACTTCTCAGTCCGGGATGGTTAAAGAACGCCTATTAGATATAGGATCTGTGAAAGTTGAAGACGGCGATGTATTTACTTCTTTCCACAGGGCATTAGTAAAGGCTTGGTATCAAAAGTCAAGAGGAGAACCCTTGAGCGCTTCCATGGCCTATTTGGCTGACAACACTCCGACACCAAACTGGGACAGTTCAGTGCAAGGAATAATAAGTAGTTTTCAAAAAGTCGCCATTGGGTATGTCATGAATTTATTATTTACTAGCAGTTTCATTCAGCTTCGCCTGCGTAACTTGGCTTTTACTGCAATGATTTTGATTAAACAAATCCTATGTCACTCAGAAATAATGTAGCATTCTAAAGGTGAAAGAATGTTTAAAATCGGTCCAGTAGTTTTGGAGCCTATTCATTTCAAACAAACAAACATAAAATCAAACCTATCCTCTTTATAGTATTAGTATCTATAGATACGTTATCGAATATCTAACAGCATAAATTTTATACTCTTCTACTAGTATTTAATCTACATGTGATTAAAAATATAAATATGTTAATCAAACTTTTTAGTTCAGTTTGTTTGTTAATAAACATAAATCTTGTATCTTTTAGCAAGTTGTCAACCAGTGTCGAGAGTCTCAAAAACTATACATCTGCGGGTTTTTCTCCTGAAGATGCCTGGAACAAAGCATCTGTCCAGCTTATAGCTGCCGCTGAAGTAAGGCACTATTATTATTATTATTTACATTAATAAATCAGATTAATCAGATGCAACATTAGAAATATCACAATCCATAAGTAGTCATGTAAAGTTTCATTTCAAGTAAGTATATTTAACAGCAGCTATAAATGGAGCCCTATCAGGCTAGCATGGCGAAATCAGCAAAATTGCGAAAAAAAAATACATCATTAAAAGATAAAATAAAAAGGCATTAAAAGATAAAATAAGTACAAAAAAAAATATAACAACGAATAAAATATATAATTTTCTGCTAAACAGTTCTCGCCCTTTTTTTTAACTTTTCTTTTTCTGAAAAATAAGAGAAAAGAAGAAAAATAACAAGTTTTCTCTAAAGAGCTTCTGCTTCTTCTTAAACTAATGAAAGTAGGTAAACTTACCTATTTTTATTAGTTGTATGTTTAAAATACCTGTTTAATGAAAAAAATAACATTTTCTCTTTACAAAGAAAAACTAATTTGGAACAATTATGTGATAAAAATAGAAAAATCATAAGACTGCAGATGTCCCAAAGTGTACAGGAAGCACGAGTTTTTTTTCTTTCCACAGATACATGCACGGGTTATTGTTTTAAAAGCATTTAAGTCAGAGGCGGAGAGAAGATCAACACATTTATCGTACGCTTTAAGAAATGTTCTGCGATCGTCAGTAGAGCTCTACACCGTGTACTGGGCATTGGAGAAAACTGGGGACCTCTTGTCGGTGAGTTTGCAAAGGACCACAATTTATGTCTATAAATTTATATCGTAGTCATATTAGCTCTTAAAATCTTGAGCTAGCACACAATTTTGTCTGATTATTTGTAAACCTAGTAAAAATTCTAACTGCAATTCGATCTGATTTTCGATAAATTTATATATCTAACTAGTGGCCCGAACCGGCTTCGCACTTTAATGAAATATAGATAATATAAACCTCTCTCTTCAATCACTTTATCTATTAAAAAAACCGCATCAAAATCCATTGCGTAGTTTTAAAGATGTAAGCATACAGAGGGACATAGGGACAGAGGAAGCGACTATGTTTTATACTATATAGTATAAAAATCTAAGCCATATTTCAACAAATACTCGGCGCAGCGGAAATACCTTCATTTTTAACTTGACTATTACCGATAATGTAGAGGTTGTTTACAATTCGTAAGCTCTATAACGTAAGCTCTAGAGTACCGAATAAGTACACTGCTTTCGTGGTTACAACAGACAACTGTTGCTTATAGACATCAAAGATGTTCATTGCCATATCTGCATCGCAATTTTATGGCTGAGATCATAGGAAACGTGTGCAGTCTACTGGCTACCCTATTCTCCAGCTCTAAACACGCCAATGGGGAGTACTATCGGTATAGCGGTAGGAGCTTTGGGTAGGGGTATCTAAGTAAGTCGGTGGTACTAATCAAGGTGAGCCAAGTAAGTTCATAATGTTTTATAATTTCAGTACACAAAACTATCCGAAAGAGATGTGCAAGCGTTACAAAAGCGATACGAGGATTTACTGGAGACAATAAGGCCAAATGCTGTTGGTTTGGTAGACGCTTTCGATTTCCGGGACGAGGTACGAACTATTAAACATTACATTACTATCTCTAGCGTATCAAAAACCAAATTGTCAATTCGTGAAAAACAGGGACAGTATATTATACATACATAATTTTCGTATTTATCAAACAACAAACAAATGTCGTTGGCATTATTTTTTGTTATTTTATAAGTCTATAAATGTTCTGTTAAAATTTGGAATTCGAAAATTAGTCTGAATAAATAGACAAACAAAAAAAAATATGTTTTTAAATAATAAACAGATTTGCACAATTACCCTAACACCCCGGCAACAAGACAGAGACGCTCCTACAACATCTATGGTGTCTATAGGCTACAGTTATCTCTTACCATCAAGGGAACCACGTGTTTGGATGCTGCCTTATGACATAATAAAATGAATTAATAAAAATACATATACATATTATACATTTAGCAGAAATATGATTTTTGGATATGGCAAACAGACACATTAATTTTAATAAAAAAAAGTTTAATTTTAATATTTGGATTATAAGTCATCAGCTAGCATCACCTCAAAAATTTGTGATTATCTTCTTAAGAGATTGGTACGCGATTGAAACAAATATAATATGCAGGTGTTAAACTCTACCCTGGGATCATACGACGGTCATGCGTACGAGCGTCTTATGGAAGCAGCCATGAAAAATCCTCTCAACCAGCAGCCTGTGGACGAAACCTTCCACAAATATCTTAAGCCGTTTATGAGGGGGAAACTTTAGTAAGGTGTGGTGTAAAACCTTTGGTTTTTCGAGGAGTTTATTATTTAATTATATATGTGTATCTGGCATCTTTGTATTTCATTTGTTAGATTCAAGCACTCATTATTTGATGTTGTGTTTTTTAATGTTTATGGATGTTTAATTTATAACTTTATATTAAAGTCTCAAAAAATATATTTATCGCATTATAGTTTTATTTTGTGAACAAAGTTTTGTTAGAAAATTTAGATCTATGTTATTTCACTATTATTGGTTTGAATGAAATGAACTTAGAGTAAGCAAGTTATGTACTTAATTATTTTTTTGAAAAATAAATTCTTTGAATGAAAGTTTGGAAGAAATTAACTTAGTATCTAATTTTCGTTATCAATATTAAAAACAAACTTTGTTTTTGTATATGCATATCAGTATATATTTGGTTAACTGGTTTACTGATATATTTATATTGTAAAATAACAGATAATATAATAATTTACTAGCGACCCGCCCCGGCTTAGCACGGGTATGAAATATACATATAAACCTTCCTCTTTAAGCACTTTATCTATTTAAAAAAACCGCATCAAAATCCGTTGCGTAGTTTGAAAGATTTAAGCGTACAAAGGGATATAGGGACAAAGAAGTGACTTTGTTTTATACTATATTGTGATAATTAACTAAATTCACTCGTATTGTTCAAGAGTCCGATTCCAAATTCCAATATTTCATGAACCGGGATTCAAGAGTAATCCTACTGCTCATTTCAAAGTCAGAAGATCCAATCCAGAGATTTTTGTCAGTAATGAAAAAAACCTACTCATAATTGGGTGTTTATTGAACCTAAAAATCTATAACGTACAATGTAATTTATGAGCACTTAGATGATTTATTTACTTACGTTATTTTGTTTACTAGACATAATATATATCCATAGCATGTATAATAGTATACAATTCAATGCAAAATATAAGTTACAAAAATTATGTTAAATTTCTTTAAGTATCCTCGATAATGCAATGAAGTAACAATTGCGGAATGATCTACATTTTTCGTGGTTGCGGCAGCCCAGGGTGAGGTACATTCACATTAACCTGCTAATAATCACTATTGTAGTGTATTGTAACTATTGTGGTTGTTTTAGTAGAATGAAATTACACTGACTTTTTAAGCTAAAATTTCTTTCATATTTTTTAAATAAGGAAACACTTGTACTGTTTTACGTATCACTTATAATTTATTATGTTATAAATAGCCTACCGGGTTTCGCTTATACAGCATCATCAAGGCTAAGAATTACCTACCAGACATAGAATACCTACCAGACAAATTTTGTTGCGATCGGTTTAATAGATTCAACGTGAACCGCAATCATTATACAGACAGACGGACAATAATTATAAACATATAACATATATACGTACGTGATAATACTTTTATACCGTTTATCTGAACAATTGTTTTATATTACAAGCTGGCAAGACCAGGTAAATCAAGTCATAAGTAATAAATTAACTTAATGCTCAAAGGATCTCGTAATTGTAAGAAATACACTAATTCACCAATAGACGCCAAAGATATTAAAAGTGTATTAGCAAAACAAGTTGGGTTTGCTAGATCTTGCGTAAGTGTACCGTATTTTGTAATCTTTAGGCGGCAACGTCAGGGGCAAGAATTAACGTTTAAGCGATAAACGTTACATCACTACCTGATGTGTAAGTCCTAAAAAAGAATTTAAAATACGAAATGTTTTGCAATTTAGCTTCTAAGAAAGTCAATCTCAGTTAACATTGTAACAAATAATAGATTTAACACACGCACCTAACGAGAGAACATTTCAGAAATTAAGAGCCCGAATATAAAATCTACTTTATTGTTGAAGCGTTGTTGTCTCAAAAGAGCGATTTGTTACCGACGAACCTTTAAAAAAAAGGCGTCAACAAATTTCACTGTTTGTGGGGCCATAGTTTTTGCTGTTAGTCTTAAAAATTGATTTTATGTGTAATATTTCGTAGGCATAATGTATTTTTCCAATTTTTTAATAAAAAAAACATGGCGCTGTTGGCGATAGAACTTGCCACGTATCACATTATGTGTGTGTAGGTTGCCCTCTCTGCTCCGCCTCCCTTTCCTGGGGTGCTGGTGTGAAGATATTTTTTTTTAATTTAATGAAAACCAAAACTCTACGAAGTCTCAGGCTGCGTGATTGAAACTAACGCGAAAATAAACCATTTTATGTGAACGTGCCTCATATGAAACAACAATTTTACTATAGTAGTATTCATTTAGCAACCGAAGAATCGCTACGTAATCGTGTGCGTAATACCTACCAATAGAGATACCAAATATTGTGTCCTACGCTTATCATGTAGCATATCTCTCGGACTTTGCGTTTGTTATCATTACACACTACAGCAGTCAACAACAATGGGTAAAGTGGTGAACGAGGACTTGCGAAAGGAGAGAGAGAAATGCACTTTTAATGTTGAAGAACTCACCATTTTGTTGGATGATGGAGAGAAATATACAAAGGAAAGAAGAATTTTAGGTGAGTTTTATTTATGTACGGGTTTTTTATTGATAAACCAATAATATGAAATAATTTACTGATGGTGGAACAAACTTTTTGGGTGTATTATTTTGACACACATTTATCCTTATCAATTATTTTAATAAAATTAAGTACTGCGCCTGAAAGTAAATTACCGTTATTGTTCGCAACAAGGTAAAAGCTATAAAACTTTACCAGGCACTAAACTAAACCAGTTTAAAAAATTCAATTGTCAACTATTTACATCAAATGACTTTCACTTTATCATTCTTGTTGTCGCCGACAGTCAGCGAAACAAATACTAATATCACTTATTTCGACTTTAATAAAATAAGTAGATAAGCGCTTATTATTTTACTTTAATTTGCGTAATGCTTAAATCAAACTAAAACATTTTCATTTTTATGAGATTATTATTATTATATGAGATCATTTTTATGAGAATATTTCTCCCGTGTTGGTCCGGGCTTCTTTGTAGAATAGACCATCTGCCTTCCTTACCAGGCAGCTCGTAAAAAGCGAGCATAGGCTCATCGTCCGGTAACTTACTTTTGCTCGAGGCCTAACATTCCAGCCTCAGGTTGGCAAGCACCATTACCACCTTTGGTGTCTCTAGGCGGAGTGAATTTCTTAACATCAGGAAATCCGTCTGCTTGTTTGCCTTCCAATATCAATATGGAAAAATATGGAAATTTATTATGAGCTAGCGAAAAAGTAATTTTAAAATAAAACGGGACTGACTAAGCTATTTCGTATTATAGAAAAATATTGATTAGAAATAAAAAAATATATCTAACTTAAACCCAAGTTGATAGCCATTTATGTCTTAGCGTGGCTATCATTGGGCAGGACACATTGCTCTCAGAACTGACAACCGTTGGGGAAGAAAGGTTCTGGAGTGTCGGCCCCGCA
>NJDC01004956.1:35262-75091 GCA_002245475.1 Calephelis virginiensis
AGAATAGATATTGTCAAATCCAAGATTATAGTATCGCAATCGCCACTGTGCTCTAGCGTTCCGGTGTTGCACTTGACTCCATGAGGTCCAGGTTCCGATCCCCATGTCGAGCAACAAAAATGAAATGTGTTTTTTCCAATTTTCTAATGAAAACAACACTGTCCGGGATTGGATAAGTATCTACCCGGTTAGCGATAGGCTATCTCAACCTATGACAGTATATTCGGCTAGTCGTGGGTGCCCTGGTTGTTCCACTGATTACCCCAACAAAATAAAGGGTACACGTTTTATGTTATTGATAATAACGTCCAATCAATAAAGACAACAGAACCACTCGCTCGGATCGGTACAAAAACTTTAGACCCCTTTTTACGAAAATTGCGAGAAGGGAGGAGTATGAAATTTGGCACACTTATAGTTTATATTGTTTTCAATTTCAATTCAATGATTCTATTTTTTCAACTGTTTCTAATACATAGAAATTCTTAAATTGTCAATAGAATAAATTTAATAAACATCCAGGCCCGGAAATGCAGATACCTAAATGTTCATAACACATTCCCTAGTCGGGAATCGATCCCGAGCTGATGGCCGCTGGAGCTAAGCGTGTACCTAAGTTCTATATGACTGTATACAAATTTTAATATTACAAACCCTTGACTTGGTGGTTCTTTTCGACAATTATCGAACATTGATTCCTCTGTAGGTCAAATGGTTAGGTTGGAGATGAAAAAGAAGCAAGTTCAAATCCTGTATGTGGTGATTTTTTTCTTTGGGTATCTTCATGACCATATCCCCGAAGAGGTCGGCAGAGGTACAACCTGCCTTGGTTGTACCAGCCTTGGTCGTTTCTCGATACTTGTGTGTCCATACTTCTATGTGATTTTGAATTTTATTCATAGCACAGGTACCCTACATGTCTCATTGGTTCACTCTTATTTATTTATTTAAAAAAAAGTATCTTCACGCCCATATCCCTGAAGAGGTAGGCAGAGGCACAACCAGCGCACCGACGACTAGCCGGAGACACTAAGTCCCACAATGTGATAGGTGGCAAGCCTATCGCCAACCGGGCACATTTCCAATCCCGACCAACATTTTTTTTATTAGAAAATTGGAAAAACCCAATTTTCTTTTTGTTGGCCGACACGGGATTAGAACCCGGGACCTCATGCAGTCAAGTCCAACACCCGGACCGCTAGAAATTATCAAAAGCACATGTCAAGTTAATTAATACCAGATAATAAGTTAATAACAGAGAGATTAAATGGCAATTGCTAATATTTGTATAACATCAGATAGTTCTAAATCTATTTAATTTAACCATAATATTTGTCCACCTCTGAACATCGTTCCCTTGTGCGTGATTGGAACCCACCTTGACTTTATCCTCTGTCAATAAGGTCGAAATGTTATGTTGTCTTGGCGAACTTCTGCCATATTTTATCAAAAATTGTCAACTGTTTTGTTACTAATTGGAGCTGAAACAAAAATCCACTAAAACAAGAACGATAAAAAATTATTCAGTAGTTCTTTTGAGGTATCCAAATTTTATTTTATTATTCAAATTTTTAATTTTGATTGGCAAAAGCAATGACCATAACTTTTAAAATAAATTGTACTTCCAGGTCAATGTTTCGAAATTCCTTATCAGCAGCGGTGTTCAAAGAAAACTCTCCTTTCATGCTCCACTTCTCCATGTTCATACCGACGATCATTGGCCAAGCCAACGATGAACAAAGGGAGTATTGGTTGAAACGAGCGCTTAATGTGGAAATCATTGGAACATATGCTCAGGTAAGCCTCACGGTATTTGAAACTGCTGAACCGATATTTATGATTTTTTATGTATATTTATTAAACAGATCGTATGAGAATTATGCACGCAGCAAAAGTATGTTTACCGGCTTCCCCATTCTCCGAACCAGAACACGTTATGGCAAGCACTGACGTTCTGGCGTCAGTAGTAGGTAAGGCGGTGGTACCTTTTCGGCCGAGGCCCAGGCTACGAAACTTTACTACCTAGTCAGATGTCGCGGTGTTAGTGAGGTTGTCTGACAGAAAGGCTCTGATGGTCTATTTTGTAAAGTACCTGGGTGAACTCGGGGGATAGTATTTGCTAATAACACTGGACGATAAAAAGCAGTTGTTTATATATATACGGAGATACTAGTTGCTATTATACCTCTTGTCATCTAGGTACGAATAACGTATGCGTTATAGGAAAAAAAACATTAGTTTTTTTGGAAAAATAGTATAATTATAAACAAAATACACTACAAAATCGCTTCCACCTTTCTGGTTTAAATTTAACAATGGATTAAGTTGTCAAACATCCATCGATTAAACCTATGTAAGAAATGAACTCAAGTGACCCTATTTTAACTAAGTATAAATTAATCTTTAGCTTTTCTCATTTGTCACTCACAAAGGTGTATGAATGTTATATGACATAAAGATTTTATTTATTTGTTATTCAACATCTTTTTATATCAAAACCGTTTTATAGATGCGTTTCCGTTAGTCTATTGTTTGTATTTTTGGCAAGTTTTTGTGTCTATAAAAAGAAATTTTAGGTGATGTATGTAAAATATATAGCAATAGATTTTAAGCTTAGTGCTTTATACGAAGATGCACACATAGACCTAGATATAATTTGATATGCTAGATTTTATCGCTTAAGCACCAATTATAAAGATAAAGTTTAGGTACATGTTGATACGCACAATTAAACTATTACCTATTACATGAAGTAATTTTATTATAAATGCGATAGTGGTATCAAAATAATATGATAAGATAAAACCACCACCTTTGGAGTTGTTTTTGACAATGTTGATAAGCATTCCAATTTTATTAGTGTTTTTTTTTATGATTCATGGTATCGAGCAGCTCTTCTTAGGGCTGATTCCGTATCTTTTTAGTGGTGATCACTGGGTTGAGTGTACATCAACTAGCTGTCAGATGACGTGTTTTATATTTGCTATCTCCTTTGACCGACAGAAATACGACGGAGATAGCAAACACAAAACATGTCATTCCAAAGCTATCAAATAGCTTTACCCAGTGATCATCTCTAAAATATACTGTCGTTAGAGTCAAACGTGGTCTGTAGACACCATAGAAGCAAGTGGAGCATCACTATCTTACGGCTGAGTCTTACCAGATTATGACCCTCCAACTCGGAACACGATTAAGTATTTATTTAAAATTTATGTACTTACAGTAATGTAAAAAAGATGGACTAAATGTTAGGTATGTTGCACCAACCAGCCTACTTAATATGCTGGCTGCTGCATAGAAAAATAATTTACTAATATCTGCTGTTATTTTTTTTCAAACCTCCATACATACGCACATATATATTAAATGCACATCAATAAATAAAAATAAATCTCTTCAAGTAATAAGCTCGCCTATTACCTTTACTTTTGCTTTTTTGTGTTACTTCTCTAATTTTTTTTATGAAATTGGAAGGCAAACAAGCAGACGGATTTCCTGATGTTAAGAATATTCACGCCGCCTAGAGACACCAAAGGTGGTAATGGTGCTTGCCAACCTGAGGCTGGAATGTTAGGCCTCGAGCAAAAGCAAATTTTATCGGCTACCTTACCCTCCGAACCGGAACACGTCATGACGTTATGGCGGCAGGAATAGGTAAGGCGGTGGTACCAATCCGGGCGAGTCGCTGCTAAACTCTGCCACCTAGTCAGATGTCACGGTGTTAGTGACGGTGAGCCTGTGCTCGCCTTTTACGAGCTGCCTGGCGAGGAAGGCAGATGGTCTATTTTACAAAGGAGACCGGACCAATTACTAATTATTATTATTAAAGAATTTATATCAATAAACAAAAATAAATCTCTTCAAGTAATAAGCTCGCCTATTGTACACTTTAACTTTTACTTTTTTGTTCTCTTAAGTACATTATTTTATTATTAAAAAAATAATTAAATAAATAAAATACGATAAGGACAAAAACCTATGAGTCATAGTCATCAAATATAAAATTCTTCTGATTTTCATTGAATTTCCTAAAATGTAGCAGAAAAGTCTGTGTTCTGAAAAAAAAATTAAGGATTTTTGTAAGGCTGATTAATTCAACAGTTTTCTACGTCCAATCCATGATGCAATAACAGACAAGAAAATAAAAAAACAAACAGTCTTTTGAACTAGAAAAGTACCAGTAACTTTTTTAGTACCTTTACCAAACTTTATGATTTTTCTACTGAATCCACTAGTAAGCTTTTTGTTTTCCCGCGGATACAGATATCGGCGAGATAAATATTACTTACGTAGGTTATTAGGTCCATAGGTAGGTACTGTAAATAGTAAAGACATTACACCAAAATCGGTCAGTTGTTTCAAAGTTTAATCTCAAGATCGCAACATTAGATTTTTATAAGAATACTAGCTGACCCGGCAGACGTTGTTCTGCTATATTTTTAATGTGATTTTAGTAACAAAAATTTGGAGTGAGCCACTCTCATGACTTAGGGGTATGAAAAATAGATGTTGGCTGATTCTCAGACCTACTCAATATGCTCACGAAATTCCATGAGAATCGGGCAAGCCGTTTCGGAAGAGTTCAATCACGCACACCGTGACACGAGAATTTTATATATTAGAAGTTTGACAGTTTATTTTTTTAATTTTTCCAGACTGAACTCGGTCATGGCACCTTCATTCGGGGATTGGAAACACGAGCTAATTATGACGTGGAAAAAGAGGAGTTCGTTCTCCACAGTCCGACGTTGACTGCTTACAAATGGTGGCCGGGAGGGTGTAAGTACATTTATGTCATAATTTTTTTATAAGAATATTTTTTTAGGATATTGGAAGGCAGACAAGCGGACGAATTTCCTAATCACTAATGGTAAGAAATTTACGCCGCCTAAATACACCAAAGGTGGTAACGGTGCGTTGCCAACCTGATGCCGAGATGTTAGGCCTCGAGCAAAAGTAAATGTGCCGGCTACCTTATCCCTCGAACCGGAATACGTCAATGGCAAGTGCTGACGTTATGGCGGCAGGAATATGTAAGGAGGCGGTACCAATCCGGGCAAATCGCTGCGAAACTCTACCACTTAGTCAAATGTCATAGTGCTAGTGACGGTAAGCCTATGTTTGCCTTTTACGAGCTGCCTGGCAAGAAGGCGGATTGTCTATTCTGCAAAAGAGCCCGGACCAACACGAGGAAAAATAAACATTTATTTTTAATACTGCTTATTCTATATTTTAGTGGGGCACACTTCCAATTACTGCGTGGTCATGGCAAATCTGTTTATAAAAGGGAAACCGTGTGGAATCCAGCCCTTTTTAGTACAAGTAAGGGATGAAGAAACTCACATGCCTCTTCCTGGAATCAAAATTGGTGAAATTGGCGCGAAGCTTGGATTCAACACGGTTAACAACGGATTCCTCGGGTTCGAGAACCACAGGATACCTAGGGATAGAATGTTGATGAAGAACGCACAAGTATTGAAGGTAAAGATTTTCACAAGTTCTACAGTTTCGGTGGCCGGCAATTGCTTTTGTTGTTAGCTACAACGACCAGTAAGGTGTCTCTCATGTTACCATGAGAGACACCTTACGTGTACAAGTCAAGAGGCTACCCTTAATTCTTGCACGGAATATGACAACGGCGGATACTGCATTTGGGCATGGATTATATAACACTACTAATTAGCTATAAATGCAAATAAAATTACAGGGTGTCTATGAATTGCATATTTTTATTTAATACATTATTGCACACAAAAAGCATAAACATGCAAAATACAGGAGCAGTAAATATGCACAAAACTCGAGCTTATCTCTAACTTGAGAAATTTCTTCCAGCCAACCTAAAGAAAATGAATCTGTGAAAGAAATGGAAAGCAGCGTGTACAAATAACGTTTGTAATAATGTAAATGTAATAATAAATAAATAAATAAATGTCCCTGGACAAGTTACACAAATTCATCGAGCATTGTGGGCCGAGCAGAGTGCTCAGCCCGAGTTACTTGTGTTATGGGTGTTAGTCAACGATACTAATAGAAAAAAATGCTTCGATACTAGAATAAATTAAAAAAAAACAATAAGAATAATTTAATAAAAATAATAAATATTCCGGATTTGAACTCTGCTTAAAAAATTTTTTAAAGTACTTAGATAAGATTTAGTTCTTTAGTTAACACCCAATGTAATTAACGCCACTAACCACAAGCAGGCGATAGGGTCGTCACAGTTGACCTTTTTCTATCGCCCATGGACTATAATTGTATTTTACCTTAAGGAGAGTCATGTGATTGTTTGTTATCCTCTCACATGGAAAAAATATTATAACGTCGGAAAAAAAAGCTTCTTTGAGTTTGTAACCTGTGAGCTTAAGGAGACTTGTTATAAATTTATAAATTTATTTATACTGTGGATTATATATGTGTATTATAGTGCGCCATCGTTTTTTATCGTTATCATCAATATATTTGTTTGTGTGTGTCAAATGCATGGTAGTGTGGGTAATGTTTTATTTATTGAATTAATGTACTTTATAAGCATTATTATTAAAAAATATTATCGTTCTACACTTCTCCTACACATAAACTATGAGTGTGCCAAATTTTATGCTCCTGCGTCTGCGGTCCAAAGTTTTGGCATCACGTATTAATTATATAGATTTATTATAAAGAGTTTTAATAATTTTCAGTTTCGCAATACGTCGCTAAATTGTGTATGTCATTTTCTTAGGATGGTACTTTCAAAGCAGCACCAAACAGCAAACTGGCGTATGGGACGATGGTCTACGTGAGAGTTCTCATCGTGAACACGGCGGCCATGTACCTCTCACGTGCCATCACTATCGCCGTCCGCTACTCCGCAGTCAGGAGACAGTCGCATATCAACCCCAAGTAGGACTAGTGCATATTTATTTTATTTCACAAAACTAAAAGAAGCAGAAACTGCAAGGAACAAAGACAAACAGATAGTCCCGATAGAAATACACGTGTCTGATAGACATTTAAAAAAATATATTATGAATTTGAATGGCTGCGTTTTCCAGCCACCGAATGTTTGAAAATGTAACCACAGAATAATAAGTACTAACGTACCGTAACCTTATCTACTATTGGAAATGTGACGTAGCCTTTGGATAGCGTCGAATATAAAAAAGTAGGAGAAAATGTAGTAGGAGTCGTAATAGTAGAAAAAAATACCTTAAAAGGCGAATTAATCAATATTATAAAAATATCTTAATTTGCTCTTTCTAGTAAACCGGAAGTGCAAGTAATTGACTTTGTAACGCAACAGCACAAGCTGTTTATTGGAATTGCAACCAGCTACGCGTATTCATTAACTGCTTACTGGATTTGGAATTTATACAGTGAGTTTAATAAGGAAATTGGTGCAGGAAATTTGGATCGACTACAAGAGGCAAGTAATAGCATCATTTTGATTCATTTAATTACACTGAAATATTAATTAAGGAAGACATTCTTGTCTTAGTTTTTCTGAATAAACAAACTGCGTAGTATCCATAAATTGAAACGGATTTGTTTCTAGCAATGACATGACCCGACATACCTACCTACTTTATGTTTCGATGAATATTATAGTATACTTTATACCGCTCGCTTAAGGGGTTTACGTGGAAGAGGAGAAAAATTGAAAATGTATATTGGGCTACTTGGTTTGTAGCACGAGATTACAGATGATCCTGATTGTTTTCCAAGTTACAAATATTTTGTGGTTTGAAAAATATAGACATCGGTAATACACAAAACACACAGTACAAAGTGACCAAACACTTAACTTGAAATACAGAATGACGAAAAACATTTGAACGCACAGGGGGGTGATTATGTATCTCAGTTGTCAACACAAACTGTAAAAGTGTACATCAAATGACGTCGTTTGTGTTTGCTATCTCTATTGTATTTCTGTTGGTCACTGGAGATAGCAAATACAAAACAGGTCATTTGACAGCGATTCGATGTACACTCATCTATTTTGAGTTGGTAGCTGAGTTACATAATCACCCCCCAGGTCATCTTACATATACATTCAAATCTTTACGCCAAGTGCAAGTTTAAGTGAATACTAGGCAGAGTGTATGGAGTGTCAAATGAACAAAGGCTCGCCAGGTAGGCTAGTAATGCATAAATTATTACAGATTTATATTTTTTTTAAATAATCTTAATTTTTTATTTTTATGCTTACAAGTTTTTTATTTGAACTCATAGAAAATTATTTGATTGAGTGATTAAGTAAAAAACATTTTTTCGTAAGAAATATTGTTACGATACTACGTGTAAACAAAATATCAGTATTCGATGACTGATTTGGTCGCTGGACTGGTAATAAGACTGTCTCGGAAGCTTGTTCTTTTAAATAAAAGAATGGTTGTATGAGATATTGAATGTGTGTGTAAGATAAGTAAGATAAATCGATTAAACTTACAAAAAAAAATGTGATCTGAATATATAAACTCTAAATTTGTTTCAAATCGTGACGTGTATATGAAATAACTTGTATCGGATTTTGCAGTTTCACTGCGCTTAAATAATTCAGGTTAATTTTGATTGGTTTACAAAAAATAACAAATGAAAATCAGAAGGTTTGAGTCAGTATGTTCGCGCTCGTATCCCTGAAGATGTCGGCCAGGACTAGCCGACAACGCTAAATCTACACCATGACATGTGGCAAACAAAAGCAAGGTGAAAAACATTGTTTGTTATTATAAAATTGAAAAAACAATTTTGTTTTTGGTCCCGGGAATTAAACTCATGTCACGTCATTTCATGTTTCACACCTTACCACTAGACCACAGAGAAGATAAATAAGAAAAATAAAAACAAAAATATATATAGATAATACAAAAGGAAAATAAAATTTATAATAATTGTACTTGAACTTTCAGGTAATAGATTAAGCCTAAAATGATAAAATAAATACACGTGATATCTCGCTACAACCACCCTACCCCCTCGTGATACTTCGTGATTTTAAGATTACTCCCTGCCTCCTTTTCGAGCTCCCGACGACGACGACCCCTTAAGTGATATAAAATAATAAATAAATAAATATCCCTAGGCAAGTTACACAAATTGAATCTAACCCCAAAGTAAGCAAATTATATGCTTGTGTTATGGGTGTTAGTCAACGATTCTAATACATAGAAATACTTAAATAGATTCCAGAATAAATTTAATATACACCCAGACCCGGAAATGCAGATATCTAAATGTTCATCACACAAATGCCTGCCCCCGTCGGGAATCGAACCCAAGCCTTGCGGTTCGTCGATGCAGTTAGGCGAGTACGCTAGCCACTCTACCATCGTGGCGGTCAAAAAATGTAGGTATATGGTCAAAAAAAAACTTAAACAATATTTTTTATTTAGCACTTTATTTTGCGCCATCTATATTTTACATGTATAACTAGTGATTTGATTTTTAAGCCATCTATCGGTTTACAGTATAACTTATATAAATTAAAGTGAAAGTCTGTATTATGTAGTTTATTACAAAAAGTAGAGATGGCGCTAAAAATTTATAAAATTGCCATCTAGTGACGAATAGTAATACTAGATTATATAAGGCCTAATGCACATGACCGACAATCAATAATTAGCATTGATTTACCCCGATGACAAAATTGAAGCAATTATTAATAATTGGACTTGCCTGTGTGTGTGTGTGTGTCGATGTAGATTTTTAAATTTGAAAGCGGATGTGGTCGAGATGATTCTTTACTATCTACATGTAGATTTTGTCAATGGTATTTAAAAAAAATTAGCGTTATTTAAGAATTTTCAGTGTTCTGCTCTTAGTAAGTAGTAGTGTGTGTAAGAACTTAAGCGAATTAGGATAACAGTTACTTTTTATAACATCGGCCATTTGCATTTCATATGTATTTAAACATATATATTTACAGTAAAATAACATTTCGTTTTAGTTTACTAGTTTATTTAAATTTTGTATTTTGTGGCGATAGTGTGCTGCGCGGCAACTTGTTCAGGGTATCCACGAACTTACGTAATACTGCCACCACAGTGACAGTAACATGCTCCGGTCTTTAGGGTGGTGTAGCCGATAAACTTGCACAATAGGCTAGTTAACAGTAACAGCACACTACTAGAGCTGCACTACAACGACGCACATACAATCTATGGTGTCTATAGATCACGTTTATCTCTTTCCATTAGAAGATTCATTTGCTTGTTGTGTCATATCAGATAAAAAAGTATTGTATGCTTAATTAGGAATCTAAACAGAAATAATCAATCAACGATCACAACGTAAGTAAATAATTTGCTTATATTATTACAATATTGTGTTTATAATTTAGTTACACGTGCTGGCATGTTCGTTGAAAGTGGTAAGCTCTTCCGACTGCGCAGCGCTGATAGAGAAGTGTCGTCTTGCGTGTGGTGGCCATGGCTACATGATGTCTTCGAACTTGCCTCAACTCTACAGTTCCTGTACTGCCTCTTGCACGTATGAGGGAGAAAACACTGTACTGTTACTGCAAGCTGCCAGGTATTGCGAAACCCTTTTTTTGGTATTATACAACTAACAATCAGACATATATTCTGATAAAAAGAAAGAAAAGACTGAAAATGACGCGTTACTAATTGGCTTAAGTCAAAACATCAATGGCAAGTACTGACGATATTGTGGCAGAAATATACACAATAGTCTTCTGGGAGTCTACCAGTCTGATATTTGATGTAAATGCTACCTGTGCGTACCAGAAGCTATAGGTAAGTGCTCTGTAGTGGTATAAAACCTATATTTCTGTTATCCCACCAGTACAAATGGCTTTGAATGCATACTTACAAAAACTTTCAGGACAATGGGCAAAAATGTATGAACGTTGGTCTACCTATTCTTTTTTTTTATTTATTATGTCTACAAAACTGATAACAAGATTTGTAAATTAAATCAATCCATATGAAATAAACATTTTCTAAGCTGACCTCCTCTAGATGTAAACACAGCATGCTAAATAAATGGATATATGCAACATATATATAATACAAAAAAAATACCTCTTACAATAATCTAAGTAGTGATTGGTTTGGTACCGATCTTAAGCCTAAATAAAAATATAATATCATCTAACAAAACAGTTTTTAAATTGTTTTTGATAGAAGGCATGTGATGTGATAAAAACCAGTGAGTTAGTCTGTGGAAATGGGTAGCTAATAAGTAGTGACCGGATAATATGCAATTGCATATTTAAGCCATTTTCAGCGCTAAAAGCATATAATTTACAGACTTCGAACATGTGTCAAATTGATAGTTTTATGAATGGGCCGGCGGAAAATTTAGCCAGAAAATATAAGCGCTAACATATCACCCAAGTTGAAATTTTGCCTCGTTACCTCAGTAGATGTGGAGCGATCCTTTTCGATCCATAAAAATATATTGAATGATCAAAAAATTAATCTTACCACTGAACATTTAGAGCAATGCTTGAATGTTGAATGCTTACAAAAATATTAATATTAAAAATATTAGCGTCTATCTACGATCCTGGATCAGTTTATTCAATGTTTAAATTAGGTACTGTAGTTAACTAGGAACAACAAATACATACATACATATCTTCACGCCAAGTCCCTTACGGGCAGTAGGCAGAGAGTATCGAACAACAAATAAATAGTTAAAAAGCTATCATGTGTCATCAGTATAAGATAATTATAATTTAATGTTGTAAATCAGAAAATCTGTAGTTGAATTCTCGTTTGTAGATCGTTAATCAAGGCTTGGGATCAAGTATCTAAAGGCCAACCGCTGAGCGGGTCTTTCGCGTACTTGGCCGATAAAACACCAACACCGAGTTGGGACAGTTCTGTGGAAGGAATCATTGCAAGTTTCCAAAAGGTCGCCATCGGGTAAGTGTCAATTTTTCACTTATTCTCTGAGCTCGGCTGAAGAGAAAAAGTAGGTTGTTATATGTTTTGCTAGTTTCGGCTATAGACAACTTAGATATTACTAGTGCTTCGTTATGTTATGCCGCAGGCTGTAATATTAGATCGCATATAACGGAAGACGACAATGGCGAGCGCTTAATGTAGTTACGATATGAAAAGGCTGTTGTAGCATTCGTTCGAGCTGCTACACTGCACTTTACTATCTATCTATGACAGACTCCACAACTGGAATAATCCATGTTGTCACATTCCGACGCCGACACCGTGAGCAGGTGCTCTATGATCTATAAATAAATAATAATCCCTGGAAAAGTTACACAAATTGAATCTAACCCCAAAGTAAGCAAATTTTATGCTTGTGTTATGGGTATTGGGTATGTTATACAAATACATAGAAATCCTTAAATAGATACCAGAATAAATTTAATAAATACCCTGACCCGAAAACGCAGACATCTAAATGTTCCTCACACAAAATCGAACCCGAGCCTTGTGGTTGGTCGGTGTAGCTAGGCGTGTACGCTAGCCACTCGACCAACGAGGCGGTTGGTCGGCGATAGGCTTTCATTTGTCACGGACACTTGAGTTTTCTGTGGGAGAGCAAAAGATTACGTAAAACACAAGCAAAGCTACCTACATCTTTTAAAGGACCTATTACAATATACAACAAATTTTACAAACATGAAATTTACCAAAGATGATGTTTCAGTAAAATGTCAACGAGCGCCACGAGCCTCAAGAACTACCTGGCGACGGGACTGGCCCCTGAAGAAGCCTGGAACAAAGCCTCCGTCCAGCTTATAGCCGCTGCTGAAGTAAGGCATTTAGTTACAATAGTAAACATACCACAAACATGAAACACTACACTTACTGCTTATATTAACTTAGTAAAATATTTTTAAGCCGAATAGAAACTAGAGGTATAACCACAGCACTTTAAAGTCCCATAACGTGATAGGTCTCAAAACTATAGCCAAATGGGCACTTATTCAATTCATTGACATTGTTTTTTATAAGAAAATTGCAAACACACATTTTTGAGCTGCTCGACACAGGATTCGAACCTGTGACCTCATGTAGTCAACACAAACACCGAACCACTTGTCCACAGAGGCAAGGTAAATAAATAAATAATGAAAAAAATACACAAGTTGAATTTAATCCCAAAGTAAGCTATTTTATGCAATAATTAATTATCAATAAATCTACTACAAAGAAATACATAAATAGATACCAGAATATATAGATAAAAACCGCGACCTGGAAAAGGACATCTAAATATTCATCATGCAAACCCCTGCCCCCGTCGCGAATCGAACCCAAACCTCGCAGTTGGTCGGTGGAGATTGACAAGTACTCTTACCTCTCTACCATCTAGTTGATTGAGGGATTAGCGTACTTACACGCCTAGGGGAGACAGAGGTAATAATATATAGTAAGGCACCAATTTAGGAAAGCATTGTTTGCAGTATCTACCACCTACTTACGGTCACGGTGATATTGAAAAACATAACTCTCGTCTCATACAAGGTGACATGGAGTTGGTCTATTTTCTAAAACAACAAAAAACAAGCTCTTAGGAAACAGACTTATGAGTATAAGAAGCTGCGTTATTTTGATGCGGTTTTTATATTTAAACACTCTTTCATTCCCCAGGCGCACGCTCGTGTTGTCGTATTAATAGCTTTCAAGTTGGAAGTAGAAAGAAAAACTGCCGGTTCATCATCCGCTTTGAAAAGTGTGATGCAATCATTGGTGGAGCTCTACGCTGTGTACTGGGCGTTGGAAAGAACTGGAGACCTTTTGTTGGTAAGAGTTTTACTTACTTTTATTAGAAGATGTCGCCTCTGTGGTCTAGCGGTCCGGGTGTTGGACTTGACTGCATGAGGTCCTGGGTTCGAATCCCGGGTCGGCCAACATCAACATAAAGGGACTTAGTGTCTTCGGCTAGTCGTGGGTGCCTTGGTTGTACCTCTGCCTACCTCTTCGGGGATATGGGCGTGAAGATACTTAACTAGAAAGATAAAGAATAATTAGAAAGACGTGGTAAAAGAAGACAAATAACTATGAATAAGTGTATGAAAGTACTGTTGTATAGAAAAAAAATAGAATACTATCTAATTGTCTAACTTAATAACATTAAACTAAAGGTACACAAACACGGTTTATCACTGCGGAGAATCTCTGACAAGTGATCTCTGACATACACCCTCAGGGTATCGAATACAACCTATGTATCTAGAACTAATATTTTTAGGAAGATAACATATAAAAATACATATGATACAACATTAAATACCTTCATAAAATAGATACATAAAAAACGGGTTGCACTTGCACAGCAGAAGTGAAAATATTAACGTTGTGCATTTTTGATATTTTGGAATGGTTAGGGAATAATTTTGCACGAATTGCTTTAATTATCAGTATTACTATCATTTATGTGGTAGAATACAATATTCATTTATTGCGCTATCGACTATCGTACACAAACATAACAACACGAACATTCGCGCAAACGCCCTGAGCATTCGCACAAGCTCCGTGCGCCGTCTTACGAATTTTCGATCAGGTCACATGTCCTGACGCGAGTTTAGAAGTTTTTACCCATTCCAAAAAAGTGCGCAATGCCGCTAAAGAAGTTTTCACTTCGAAAATTCATCGCAATACAAATCAAACAAACAGTTCCAACGCTTTGACCTATTAAAGAAATTTAAAGAAAAAATCAAATTGCCTAAAAACATGTAACTAGCTAAAGAGTTTCTGACTAACTGTCACATTGGTTGATTGTAAAAGCGCTAGTCAGATTCTTTTAGGCGGGTTTCCTGGAAGCCAGAAGTAGGAGTACGTTGCCTATAGAGTATAGAGTATAAGCACCAGTAGTGCTCAATCATTGAGCCTGTATGTTATGTTGGGGTGTCAAACCTCTTAAATAAGCTTAGCGACGACTCTCCGTATGATGAAGAGATAAAAAACGTGGTGGGATTAACCGATAAACAAGCGCAAAACTCTACCTATACTTAATTTATTTAAATACCATATTTCATACTTTATCAGCTTGCATCTAATATAATTTTTACTTAATTCGAGAAGATGTTATTATCTCAATGGATAACTGTTGTTATAATATGTATTACATGAAACGGTTTAATACACCGCCTACCTTTGCTATAAGGTCTGGGTACAGTTGCGAGGTTAATGGTCCGCGATGATCCGCAAAAAATATCAACGATTGATCAATTTATTGCATCAGTGGTGTTCCACTTGAGGCCCGTATCGATTATAAGCTTATAAACATTAACACAATTTATCATTTATCGTACGATAATACCACAAAAATGTTTTTTATATCAACTAACGAGTGCCCAGAGTTTCGCTCGCCTGCCATTACTACATACATATTACTATTCTCGTCTGATATTAAGTACTTAGCATTAATCCTGCCATGATTAAATAGACTAGAGCCTAGAACAGTCTATATTTATGTCCTTTTGTAGTTGTAGTCTAAAATTTTTGCTTCTAAAGTTTTGCATTGAGTTATGTAGATATTATTCAAATTCTATGTACAATCAGGTGGAAAAATTGGTGTTGAAATTTTTGATACGACTTATGTTACCAGTAGTACCTATCCAATCTACACAATAAGTTTGGTAGTTTTTTTATATATACATATATAAATAGTAGGATAATAATTTCTATTGTAACTTAAACATTGCTTGAACCAAAGAACACTTATCATTCTATAACTATGAAATTTAATTTAAGTATTTTTACCATAAATTTGTATTGTATTGTATTTGTATTTGTAATTGTATCGATAATTTATGATTTTTTTATATGTTATTTTGGTGCGATACAATTTTATTTTATTATAAAACTAGCGGTTCGCCCCGGTTTCTCACTGTTATGAAATACACATATAAACGTTTTTCTCCTCAATCTCTTTATCTATTAAAAAAACAGCATCAAAATCTGTTGCATAGTTCTAAAGATTTTATCATACAAAGGGACATAGGGAATAAGGAAGCGACTTTATTTTATACTATGTAGTGATAACTTACATAGCGACCCCTTGCAAAAAAGTTGATAATGTTTACCGGCTCAATAAAAAGTCAATCCACGCGGGAATGAATACATTTAATCATTGACTCTATAAAGCATAATATGATGTCAGATTATGTCTTCCTCATGACCTTTCACCTGACCCGTGTAGCGGTTTTGATTGACCGTTTAGACACCTTTAGATTTATCTATCGATCGAACTATGCTAATATATTTAATATAACGCTACATCTGTTTATTTTTATGTATATATTTCGTTCGTTTGGAGGTTATCAATTCGTCTGTATATTTTTTTTCGTCTGTATATTTGAGTGGATTTTTATCTTATTAAGGCTGGTCAGGATTCAGAGGTGGTTATGGTTATGTGGTTAAAATTGGTTTTTGTGGTTTTATTATAATGCATATATTTTGTGTACTTAGACGTAGTGGCAATGGGAATAGGATATTATATTATGTTTAACAACGTGTACAATATTAAGTGATGCGAAAGGAGATATAACTATGTTGTTATTATAGGCGAAACTAGACACGAACGTCATTATTAGTCTGAATCATGTCGCTTAAAAATTAAGTTACATTGCAAAAACCGACTCCAACTATTTTATTGGTTATCATGTCGTGATTTGTAATTATCGAAAGCAAATGGTTGCGAAAATGGTCCCACATGCATTTTACATCTTGTAGGATCAAGTAATTTTTGAGTTACACTTAATAATTGCATTTTTCTTAATTATGCTAAAGTAGCGGGTATGAGATGAGGTAGTGGTTTATGATAAAATTAATATGGGACCACCTCAGAATTATGAACTACCTATCTAAAAAAGAACCATCAAAATCGGTTGGCAGTTGACGGAGTGATCTCGAAACAAACATGCAATCGAATTGAGTGCCTTCTCCTTTTTTGGAGTAGGTTAAAAATTTGTACCTTCGGTCTGAAAGTTATTTGTAGACTAGAGGGTTTTGTACATATGTAAATTTAGCAGTGTGTTTGAGAACTCTTAGAACATTTTGTTATACTTTCAGTACACAAAACTATCGGAGAAAGATGTGCACGCGTTACAAAAGCGATATGAAGATTTACTGGAAACAATAAGGCCGAATGCAGTTGGGTTGGTCGACGCCTTCGATTTCCGGGACGAGGTATGTATCCCCGGAATGCATGGGGGTCCCCGGTATAAATTATTTTTGTAATAAATAAATAATAATAATAAATGTTCCTGGACAAGTTACACAAATTGAATCTAACCCCAAAGAAAATTATATACTTGTGTTATGGGTGTTAGTCAACGATACTAATACATATAAATACTTAAATAGATGTCAGAATAAATTTGGCAAGCACCCAGACCCGGAAATGCAGACATCTAAATGTTCATCACACAAATGCCTGCCCCCGGTGGGAATCAAACCCGAGCCTCGCGGTTGGTCGATGTAGTTAGGCGTATACGCTAGCCACTCGACCAAAAGGCGGTCAATGTTGTGTAATTAAATTCTAACAAATACTTATATAATATAACATGTATGATATTTTTCAAAACAGAAAACTAACGGATTTATTAACAGTAACACATTTAATTGACCGATTACCGATTGATACCAAAGATGCTAATGGTGTATTACCAATCTTAGTTTTGAAATGATAAGTATATTTTGTAAGCTTAGCTATATTAGCCTCCAAATCGAAATACGACAATAAACTTTAATCCATACGTGCTGTTGCAGGATTGTATCGCCTTGTGCTACCTGCATTAGTTAGTTGCTTAAACCAGTAATTTAATTTCCTTATTTCTTGATTATGATCTATATCGCCAGCAGGTGATGGGGTCCTCATTTTTACTTCCCGGTAAAAAACTAAATCATCTATATATTTAAAAGAAAGTCATGTTAGTTACACTATCTATAACTGAAGAACGTCTGAACCGATTTGACTGGAAATTGATGGGGTTATATCTTATCGATTGTGAATAAACTAGGAAAAACAATATAATTTTTAACATACAAATTAGTGGAACGAAGTTCGTCGGAACAGCTAGTTTTAAATATAGTAGAATTATAAAGTTACAACGATGTTAGTCACAAAATATCACCTGCGAACCGGTAAACGTTTCTAGATAGTTTTAGCTATTTTCGATAAAATAAATTATCCATTTATAGTACAATGAACTTTAACCCACCTGAAAGTCCGCTAGCTATTTGCTTATCACTTTGATGTGCGTCTACAATACGTATAAAAATTTACAATAGAATGTTATACACACAAAAATTTATAATAAATTATTATATGTTCGCAAGTTCATATAAGCAAGCCAGCTAGAAAGACGACCCAAAGAAGGCAAGAGTAGGCAACGCAGTGGCACACAATTATAAAAGTCGCCAAGTAATTTTACCACCTAAATTACGAAAATAAATTACATGAAACGCATCTACGCTACCTTTTATTACCTACCTACATATTGACTGCTTTAACGAGCTAGGGGTTAGCTTACATTAGCCAAATTCAAACCATCCGTGAGCTTCGGGTTCCATCTATTTAAGTTATGTACTATTGTATATGTAACGTTGGCTAACATCCACAAACCTACCATATAATTTGTCAATTTCTGAAATTTGTCCAGCAATATTTATTTAAAAACTAGCCGACCCGATGGACTTCGTTGACTTGACTCTCGATTTTCTCTGCCTGCGTGTAAGGGTTTCTCTACAATCCGATCCAAGTTATTTGGTCACTTGATACTGAGTGTACATATTTTTGTAATTTATAAACTACAATGTTTGTATGAAAAGGGTTATGAATGTGAAGGAAGCAAGACAGGTTTGTCAGGATCGTGAGGTCTGGCACTCGATACTCTCTGCCTACCCCGTAAGGGACTTGGCGTGAAGATATGTATGTATGTATGTATGTATAAACTACAAAACTTATGACGAAAAAATTACAGCACAATTTGTAAAGCACTACAAACCAAAAAACAAATGAATTTTATCAAACAGAGCGTTAATTAATTACATACCAATTTACATTTTGATTATTACCCCTCTCTTACGGGGACTCCTTTGAAACTACCAGTGAAATTCCGTTACGATCGGTTCAGTAGATTCGGCGTGAATCGCGGTCATGATAAAGACAAGCAGATATAAAAAAATGCTAAAACTGTGTTCTGCTGCCCCTTTTTAGTCGCCTACTCCTATTTGTTTTAAATATCTGCAATGTACATAATTCAGTCTCCTACAATTTGATTATAAGGATAGATATATTGGTGGAATTCTGATATCTACAACTATATGGCTATAAGCTAAATAAACAAAAATTTATGCAGGTGTTGAACTCTACCCTGGGATCATACGACGGCCGCGCGTACGAGCGACTCATGGAGGAAGCCATGAAAAGTCCCCTCAACCAGCAACCTGTTGACGAATCCTTCCACAAATATCTTAAGCCGTTGATGAAGGGGAAGCTCTAAGATCATACAAGAAATACTAATATGTCAGCAATAATAAAGGTTTCATCGTAGGTTTACAGTTTTACATTTACAGACTCCTTTAATAAATATCAAACGCTTTTACAAACATTCTAGTATAGTACAGCGTCATAGGAGACAGCTTAGAAGGTGTGTTTGATTTAAAATTTAGCAAAGAATGATCTACTGGTAAGTTAATAACTTTAAGGGACTTTAAGGGCCATTACTCACCGAGACGCTCGCGCCATGGCAACGTAGCCAGCGACGTCGCCAACTAGTTCGTATTGAGATGTACAACGGCTAACGCACTTGGCGACCGAATGGCGACGGTTTGGCGACGCAGGAACGCTAGATCTAGCCATGACAACGTCGCTGGCCACGTCGCAATGGCGTCCCGGTGAGTTACGGCCCTAAAGGACTTTAGATCGGAACCCTTACCAAGAGTTTAGATACAATACGCTACACTCGCTAGTGTTTCCATATTTTTTTGTATGAAAATTTGAAGAGCTCTTTATGTTTCGATACGTAAAACACCAAACGTAATCTGAAAGGAACTAGTGGTAAAGTTCTGAAAAGAACGTCGAAATTTATCTTAAATCATTATTGATTTATCCAGTGTGTTTGTATTTTTTCTAAAATTATATCTTAAAGCAGCCTTAGTTTTTTTACACAAAAAAGACAATTTTATATCATGCGTAAATGAAAAAAAAAAACTACGTTTTATTTATTTTTTTTATATTCACGTTATTATTGTTATTAAAGTTTTAGAAAATTGCAAAGTTATTTTTTTATTTTTTCGAATGGGTATATTTTTTTAAATGGAAATGTCCCTATATCTACTAGTATTCCATCTAAAATGGGCGATAATGGCACCTTGTGGACACTAGAGGCCTTTAATGGGATGGTAAGCGACCCAGAAAAAATTTAGGGTACTGACGTGATTAAGGGGGCGTTGGATGATTTTTTACTTAACTAAACACAAAATTCTCCTACTGCACAACATGCTTTTAGCAAAATTGATAGAAGAAGGCGTTACTTTGCGGAAATTCATACTTAAATCCAAATAAAAATATTTAATTTGCAATTTCCTGCCAAAAAAATGTATACGTATTATGAGCGTGACAAAACAGGCGAAATAGCGCGCTATGAATGAATTGGACTTACCGGAAGCTAAAAGTCCTACTTATATCCAGCTACACACAACACACACCACTAAACTGCTTTTAGCAGTTCGTATTTAATCTTTTGAATGCATTTACAGGGCTATTTATGGAATGGATTAATATTCGTGGTTCCAAATTCAAATTTTTGTTTTTTTGTTGTTGTTTTTGTTAGATTGGTACAACATTTTCTTTTATTTAGGCGTGGAGTTTTAGTTGCATCTGTTTTTTATATTAAATAGTGCTGCTTTTAGTTACATTACAATGTGTATTGCTAACTTTATAATGGACAAAAACATCGAACAAATAGTTTATCTTAAATTTTGCATTGTCAATAGAAATTCGTGTTAGGAGTCAATGAAAATGTTACAGAAGGCTTACTGTAAATCGACTTTAATAAAAACTCGTATTTATGAGTGGTACAAAGTGTTCAAAAGCGGTTTACATGTGATGGAAGATTTCCTCGGTCAGGTAGGCCATCAACGTCTGCAGCTGAAGTTAACATCGCATAATTGAAGGAAATAGTAACTGAAAATCAAACTTTGAGTGAGATAGCCAACGAAATTTCTGTATATCACCAGTCGATCTGTATCATTTTATCTTATCGTTTGGGCATGAAACATGTCCCAAAAGACCTAAATTTTCTCCAAAAACTCAATCGCATGAGAGTCCCCGAGAACACTATCAACAGAGTTTGATATTTATTTTAACTATCGTGGTGTTGTCCACTCGGGGTTCTTGCTAGAAGGTCAAACAGTAAATAAGGAACATTATTTGAGCATTATGTGGTGTTTTAAGAGCAAACGAAAAAGCCCAGAGTTGTGGAAGGAAAACTCGTCGATTTTGATTCGCACAATTGGCTATCACTGTAAATAATTTTTTGACCAAACACTCAAATACCATCGAGCAACCACCTTATTCGTCAGATATGGTAGCAGGCTTTTTCTTTTAAGTTAATATGCCCGTTTCTGGGGCCGGCTAAGACCTTTAGGTCATGCTGCCACGTCTTCCGTATTCATAAATTCTTTTTAACATAGTTATAAGTCGTCATAAAAAGTCATGTCAGGATCTTGATTAAAGCGGTGGCCTCATTACTCAAGCTCATTTAGTGAGATTTGGCGGCAACGAGAAAATAGACGATATTATACTAAATTATTTATAAAAATATTTTACTTGTGCACTTTAACTGAACAAATGGAACTAATTGCCACCTACAATAACTAGTTTTTCTCATAATTTACACTAAGTTCAATAATTAAGAAAAACTACTACCATCTTCTTTCTGTATGGCGCCAAATCTCCAACGTGACAAACGTCACTGATCCTCCATATACAATGTATGTACCTACATAAATTTAAACAAAACTTTGCCATAGAAATCAATTTGTTTGGTTTTTTCGAGGTTAGATATCATATCCAAGATTATTAATTAATTATTAATTAATCTAAAAAAACATTATGTGAATGTTATCACTATGTGTCTGTGATGTGTCTAAGTGTCAACTTAGACATATTTTATTGCCCGATATAAAAATTAGGTATTTTCTTGTCAAACTTATACACTAATCCTATATCCTATTACGAGTAATGTTATAAATGCTAAAGTTTGCCTGTTTGTTTGTTTGTTACTTCTTATTTGTACTTTGTCACACACATAGAGGGTAACTTGTGTTAACGCATAGGATAGTTTTTATCCCGAAAAATTGTTCCTGTGACATCTTTAACCACGCCAGCAACGGCGCGGACAACAGCTAATACCTATATTACACGTACTTTTGACCCGTGTTGATCCGTTCTCCTTTGCAGAATAGACCACCTGCCTTCCTACCAGGCAGCTCGTAAAAGGCGAGCAAAGGCTTTACCGTCACTAACACATTGACATCTGACCTAACTAAGTGGTAGAGATTCTCAGCGATTTTCCCGGATTGGTACTACCGCCTTATCTACTCCTGTCGCTATAACGTCAGTGCTTGCCGTTGACGTGTTCCGGTTCGGAGGATAAGTTGGCCGGTATACTTACTTTTGCTCGAGGCCGAACATCCCGACCTCAGGTTGGAAACGCATCATTACCACCTTTGGTGTCTAAGCGGCGCGAATTTCTTACCATCAGGAAATCTGTCTGCTTGTTTGCCATCCAATATCATAAAAAAAACTTTTTAGAAATTTAATGTTGCTGAGTTTTTTTAATAAACTTTTCGTTCAGATATTTTTACGGAATTTGAAAGTAAACAAGCAGACAGA
Organism: Calephelis virginiensis; assembly: GCA_002245475.1. Classification (NCBI taxonomy): domain Eukaryota; kingdom Metazoa; phylum Arthropoda; class Insecta; order Lepidoptera; family Riodinidae; genus Calephelis; species Calephelis virginiensis. The sequence continues at coordinate 58,099 of NJDC01004956.1, forward strand.
GTTGCCAATTGTAAACATGTATATTGTACATATAACCAAAAAACATGTTTGTTTGGCTTTGTAAACTTAAAAATAATTCTGCCTGAATAATAAGTAAGCAAGTAAATTAGTAAAGGCAGAAGTATTTTTAAGTTTCAAGCTTTAATAACAATTTTGATTTCACTAATCCATTACATTTTTAAAGAAAAAACTAAAAGACTTAGAATTCATTTATTTAATTCTTTCTTCACATCGCTAAACAACATTATTTTAGTAGTAGCTACATTTAGACAAGCTGTCATTCTGAAAGGTCGTCTCAATGTAGTTACGATAACATTTTGACTAAACTTAGAACTAAATCATTTAAATTTTTAAAGGCTCTGAGCAAGGGATTGCGCAGAACCGAATCCACTGTTAACGGCAGAATTTACTACTCTATACGAGGTATTCACACCTTGGCTTCCGGCAGTAGACGAAGCTGAACCTTGTCCCAATGAGTTAGCATTTGCAAATGTTCGATAGCCATACATGTTTGGGTTTGATTGACTAGTGCCTCCATTACTATAACCTTGTGAGTTAGCGGCTGATTGAATGGAATCAAACGCATTATTAGCTGCAGATTGGGCAGAACCATAACCGTTGGCATTTGCTAAAGTATTCACATAACCTGATGAATTAATAGCATTAGAATTTGCGGAACCTACTCCCTGAATTTGGCTTATTGTTTGGGGTTGGCCAGAATTTGGTGTATATAGAGTACCGAAACTCCATTTGATTCCATTTTGACTAGTTTTTGAAAAACTTACGGGACTAGGATTGGTAATAGCATTTGAAAACGCTGAACCATAGCCTTGAGTATTTGCTAATGATATCTCCAAATCTGAGGCACTATCAGTTAAAGAAGACGCAGAACCAAATCCACCGTTAGTTTGAGATTCAGAATTTGACTGGATTCCTAAGTTTTGAGCATGTGCCAAAGCAGAGCCGAAGCCCTGAGATTGAGCTGCTGTGTCTGTTAAGCCCATAGCGCTATTTGCATTTGATGAACCATAGCCGCCATTGGTAAGAGATATAGAGTTTGTTTGTCCTTTGATATTTTGAGAATGTGAAGAAGCAGTACCGAATCCTTGTGACTGAGCTGCAGTGTTTATTTTCCCAATAGCGCTATTTCCATTAGAAGAACTGAAGCCACCTGTAGTTTGTGAAACTGAACTTGATTGTCCTTCATTGTTTCGAGAAAGTGAAGAAGCAGAACCGAAACCCTGAGATTGAGATGTGCTACTTAATGCCCCAAAAGCGTTGTTTGCATTTGAAGAACTAAAGCCACCAGTGGTTTGAGAAACTGAATTTGAGTGTCCTTCATTATTTAGAGAAAGTGAAGAAGCAGAACCAAAACCCTGGGATTGAGATGCGGTATTTGATGCCCCGAATACACTGTTTCCATTTGATGAACTAAAGCCACCCGTAGTCTGAGAATTTGAATTGGATTGTCCTTGAAGGTTTTTAGAATATGATGAAGCAGAACCGAATCCTTGTGACTGAGCAACGGTGTTTGTTGTACCAATAGCGCTATTTCCATTAGAAGAACTGAAGCCTCCTGTAGTTTGAGAAACTGAACTTGATTGCCCTTCATTATTTTGAGAAACTGAAGTAGCAGAACCGAAACCCTGGGATCGAGATGCGGTATTTGATGCTCCAAAGGCGCTGTTTGCATTTGAGGAACTGAAACCACCTGTAGTCTGAGATACGGAATTTGACTGACCTTGAAGGTTTCCAGAATTTGATGAAGCGGAGCCAAAGCCTTGAGATTGAGATGCAGTGTTTGTTAATCCCAAGGCACTTTTTCCATTGGAAGAACTAAAGCCTCCTGTAGTTTGAGAGATAGAATTTAAGTGCCCTTCATTGTTTTGAGAAAGTGAAGAAGCAGAACCAAATCCTTGCGACTGAGATGCGGTATTTAGTAATCCTAAGGCGCTATTTGAGTTTGAGGAACTGAAGCCACCTGTAGTCTGTGATATGGAGTTGGATTGCCCTTGAAGGTTTTTAGAATTTGATGAAGCAGACCCAAGTCCTTGTGAATTGGATGCAGTATTGGTTGATCCCATGATGCTATTCCCATTAGAAGAACTGAAACCTCCTGTGGTTCGAGAAACAGAACTTGACTCTCCTTCATTGTTTCTAGAAAGTGATGAAGAAGAGCCAAATCCTTGCGACTGAGATGCGGTATTTGATGCTCCAAAAGCGCTATTTGCATTTGATGAACTGAAACCACCTGTAGTCTGAGATACGGAATTTGATTGACCTAGAAGGTTTCCAGAATTTGATGAAGCAGAGCCAAATCCTTGTGACTGAGACGCGGTATTTGTTAATCCTTTAACGCTATTTCCATAAGAAGAACTGAAACCTCCTGTTGTTTGAGAAATAGAATTAGACTTTCCTTCACTGTTTTCAGAAAGGGATAAAGCAGAGCCGAATCCTTGTGATTGAGATGATGTGTATGAATTTCCCATAATGTTGTTGGCGTTGGAATAACCATAACCACCTTCAGTTTGAGATGTGGATTTCGACAGTCCTTGGCTATTTTTGGATAATGATGAAGCAGAACCAAATCCCTGCGACTGAGCAATAGTGTTTGTTACGCCCATTATATTATTTGCGTTTGAAAATGACGACCCTAAACCATTAGAAATAGCGTTCGAAGAAGTAACTTCAAAGCCACCAACGGCAGATGACGGCAGAAAGGCAGATGGCTTAATGACGGCAGATGTGGCTGAACCTGATCCATCAGTTCTGGCTGAAGTAATAGATCTGTCAAAGTTAGTGTTTGAGATAGCAGATGACTCAGCTCTATTATTTGATGGAACTTCAAAATTTTGCTGGTAAGATACGATGGTTGCAGGAGCTGGAATTGCATAAAAACTTGGTATATCTTGAGCTTCCGCAATTGCACTCGCAGAACCGTATCCAGTATTTTGAGCAGCATCAATTAGTAACGCATTTGAAACAGCCTGTCCTGGGTATACTGCTCCATATCCAATATTTTGTCCAAATGGGTTATTTGAAGCCACGCTGTAGCCTTGAAGCTGCCCGCCGTTGATAGTAGCTGATCCTGTAGCTTGGCTTCCATATCCGTTAGCATAAGCTTGTCCAAGTGAAAAGCTACGGCCATCTCGAACAATATATTCTGAAACAAGCAAAAATATAATAATTATTAAAATTGAATGGATAAGATGTATACTCCCAGATTGATGCCACCACCATACCTATTCCTGCCGCAATAGCGTTAGTACTCGCCATTGTCTTGTTACGTGCTGGAATATAGAATAGCAGGTAGATTTGCACATGTTCTAGATTTCTAGATGTAAGGGCCACTTGCACGTTTCTGGTTTAAATTTAAGAATGAGTTAAACTGATAAATTTAAAGTGATTTAAACCTAGTTAAAAGCTAATTCAGAGTTAAATACTTAACCCAGGAATGTGCAAGTGGCCCCTGATAAAGACGTACAAATAATATCTTATCTACGTCATTGTAGACTTTTTGACCATGTTTTCACTGACATATTACATAATAGTATTTATTTATTTATTCGCAACATGTGTTATTCATAGCAGTACCTAATAAATAAATAAATACCCCAGGGCAAGTTACACAAATTGAATCTAACCCCAAAATAACCAAATTATATGCTTGTGTTATGGATGTTAGTCAACGATTCTAATACACAGAAATACATAAATAGATACCAGAATACATTTAATAAACACCCAGACCCGGAAATGCAGACATCTAAATGTTCATCACACAAATGCCTGCCCCCATAACAACACTATAATAACAAAACAATAATAAATATATAATAAAGCAGTAATAAAAAAACTGTAGATGATACCTAACTGTCTGTGATAAATAATCAGTATGTATTAAAGTAATATTACATTATTAATGAAGAGTTTTGTTGTGTTATTTATCGTAAATATTCTCAATAAATTAATTATGTGAATATAATATATGATCATAATTTTAAAATTAAAATGGACACAAAATAGTAAATATCAATCAATACGTAGAAGTACTAAATATATACGTAGAAGTACTTATATGTATATAAGTCGCGGTTGTCTCTTACCATCTGGAAAGTGACGTGTTCCGGTTTGGAGAATAAGGTTGCCGGTAAACTTACTTTTGCTCGAGGTCTAACATCCCGGCTTCAGGTTGGCAACGCACCATTACCACCTTTGGTGTCTCTAGGCGGCGCGAATTTCTTACCATCAGGAAATCCGTCTGCTTTTTTGACTTCCAATATCATAAAAAAAGTCGTGCTCTTGTTCGTTGTACTCTCAGTTTAAAAAATGAAAAATCTTTAGGCTAACAACAAAAAAAATCTGAGCATTTTCATTATTAGATAAATCTGACAGCAATATTGGCTTTAGATATTTCAATTTTATCTTTTTGCATAAGACCGCCTCGTTGGCTAGCATACACGCACAACTCCACCGACCAACTGCGAGGCTCGGGTTCGATTCCCGACGAGGGCAGACATATGTGTTATAAACATTTAAATGTCTGCATTTTCGGGTCTAGGTGTATGTTAAATTTATTCTGGTATCTAAATAAGTATTTCTATGTATTAGTATCGTTAACTAACACCCATATAAAGAAGCATATTAAATATACTTACTACGGGCTTACACTCAATTTGTGTAATTTGTCCAGGGACATACTTTTATGTTTATATTTATAAGTGTGATCAATATTCAAATTTTTTAAAGAAACAAAAAATTTGCATTGACAGGATATGCACCCTTCATGTTTACGTGAAAATACTGTATGACACACTAAACAAAAAGGATAAAGGATTTCCAGGAACTTACCTTTGAAACGGACTGGAACAGCCCCGCATGCAGCGAAGCATGCAAAAGCCAAAAGCAGCTTCGCAGCCATTTTATTTCGTGAGAAAGTACAGGTGACTGAAGTGAGAGCATTTCTCCGTGCTTATATATTAGGATCGGTTCCACCACTCTCTGCGACCTTAAATATTGATCTTCACCTAGAAAAAGCAGTCAAAAAGTTAACTGATCGGTTACGGTAGATTAACTGTCCGTCGTGATGTTGGCGATCTATATTTAGTTATTTATGATAAGCTGATTGTCTAGGTGCGATGACCCAAAGCTAATGATTCTAACTTAGATAAATTATACTTACTTTTTAATGTGGGTCATTTGGTAAAGGCTCTCACTGATATGAGAATATTGGATATGAAGCAGTATACCCAGGACAGGCTATTTCAAATGCATTACTAATTGATGCGGCTCAAAACACTGGATATGGTTCTGCGAGTGCAATTGCGGAAGCTAAAGATATATGAGTGTTATGCAGCTGATTGTAAGGGTACAGTGATTCACCTTCTCAACTATTCCTGCCACTATAATGACGGTGTCATATTCTGGTCTGGACGAGAAGGGTGTAGATTTGCACGATAGGCCTGACAATCCGAACATAGGAAAACGTACCTAACGTAAACGTACCTAACGAACGATGCTATTTCAAAAGTTGTACACTGGTTCAATGTAAATAATCTCTTTCTAAATTAAAAAAAAACTAAGTGCATAAGATTTTCAATGCCTAACGTAAGGCAAGTAGATACCAATGTACAACTCAATGGGAACAAACTGGACCTAGTAGATTCCACCACATTTTTAGGAATCACTGTAGATAAAAAGTTACAGTGGGGCCCGCACATTGCAAAACTTGCCATGCACATCCGGGATTCGAACCCGGGACCTCATGGAGTCAAGTCCAACAACTGAACCGTTACACCACAGTTTTTAACATCAAATTAAATCCTTATACTGTTGCAACTCTTAACCTTACCTTGTAAGATAATTGTCAGGTTTTTCAGGAAAAGACTTTTATTCATTACGAAAATGCATACGTCTTAAATTTTTTTTGCTATATTAAGCGTTAACAAATAAGTAAACTAAAAAGAGTAACTAACAAAAATAAGTCGAACTAACTAAAAGAAGACCCTAGAAACCATTCCTTTGCAGCACTTAGTAACTGTATATAACTTTAACTCTTTAGAGGTTTTTGCCATTTTGAATATCTTAAGTAATTCAATAGTCGTACATATGGTCAGCGAGCTACCGATTATCAACTCTTCTACACAAAAAATCTAATCACTTACCACTTGGGAGGTCCTATAATTCATTATGACAAAACTAATTAAATTTTGAAACGGTATATTAGTTTCACTATGAAACAGGACAAAAGTTTTATTACCTCATACTCAATAGCCAATATGTTAAACTTATGCTAATATTTCGCTACAGCCAATAAATAATCCGGCAGCTATTCATTAATTATTCCTATGGTGCTTTTTTGCCTACTTCCATACTTTGGAAATAATAACATATTGGGAGATTAGAAACATTAGGCACTTTGTCTAGCTTTACCATATATCATCTTAAATCTAAAATTATGTAAAAATTAGGAGCATCAGGAAAGTTACACACATTAAACAGAAAATAATATAGAAGAATTTTCCTCCGTGTTGGTTCGGGCTCCTTTGCAGAATAGACCATCTTCTTGGCCTTCCTGTGCCAAGCAGCTCGTGAAAGGCGAGCATAGGCTTTCCGTCACTAACAGCGTCACATCTGACTCGGGGGTAGAGTTTCGCAGCGATTCACCCGGATTGATACCACCGCCTTAACTGTTCCTGCCGCTATAACGTCATGACGTGTTCCAGTTTGAAGGGTAAGGTAGCCGGTTAAAATTACTTTTGCTCGAGGCCTAACATCCCGGCCCCAGGTTGGCAAAGCACCATTGTCATCTAAGGTGTCTCTAGGCAGTGTGAATTTCTTACCATCAGGAAATCCGTCTGCTTGTTTGCCTTCCAATATCATAAAAAAAAAGAAAAAATTATGTAAGACTAGTAATTTTTTTTAACCCGGCTAATTAAGAAATTAATTAATTAAGCGATAAGAATCGCTTGATATTAGCAGACGTTATTACGCATGGAGGTAGAAGAAACGCCACAAGATGTATAACTGAAATTTAAAGTTGTGGAAAAACAACGGGATCAGTACCTTGGTGAGCCGAAGATAATGCAACCCTTTAGGGTCTACCGGGTTTCTGGGGAGAGCTATGATGGCTGGAATAGCATTTAGGTCGTCAACGCACAATGGCTATTCATTAAAGCTAAGTGCGATTGATTACCCTTGAATAAAAAAAAAGAAACCAAAGAACCATCCGTGAGCTTCGAAAAGAGCTTATTTTGTTTTAGTCGTCTTCTAATCATAATGAGCTAGATTCCCTTTTTTGTCAACATACAACCCATACAACAACAGGTAGCTTACTACGAATGGTGCTAGGTCCTAGGACCTCAGATTGGCAATGCACCGATAAGATGGTTGGTGTTTACCTTCAAATTATTTATAATTATCAAATTGCAAAAAACTACCAATTTCATTACCACGTGTCTATGTAGGTACGCAAAAAAATACCTACATTATTAAATGTTACTCAAAAACCACTTGTCGAATATTAATCTAAATACCACCTTAGAGTCATAATGTACCTTTTGAAAAAAGAATCTTTCGAACCCATTTTACATACAATATAACTTAAACTGTTTCACATACTTCTTGTTGGTTAACTAAAGCTGTAATTATAATAGCCTTGAAGACACTGTAATAAGCAAGGTATAATTTCCACCTTTTAGAAGTCTAATAAAAGAGACATATACAGATACAATTTAAAATTCATACTATTGGTATGGACTAGATGTTGTTTGTGACTACGCCCGCGTATTAAACTTATTTAGAAAGCGCTAAGAAGACGTCGGGATAAAAACTTGCCTGTGTCACTCCAACATCCTTGCTAACTCTACACACAAAAGATATACCGTAACAATGCTACGTAGCGACGAGAAAGAAGGACAATTAAATAAACAGACACACTTTCCCATTTATACTGGTATTGATATGGATTATTCATTTATACATCTGGTATCGGTTTTAATTTTTAAAACAAAGTATCTTCACGCCCATATCCCCGAAGTGCTTGGCAGAGGCACAACCAGGGCACCCATGACTAGCCGAAGACACTAAGTCCCACAATGTGATAGGTGGCAAGCCTACCGCCAACCGGGCACATATCCAATCCCGAGCAACGTTTTTTTTTAATTACAAAATTTGAAAAACCCTATTTTCTTTTTGGTGCCCCACCCCGTATTCGAACCCGGGACAGTCAAGTCCAACAACTGAACCGCTAGACCACAAAGGCGATTTAATTTAAGAAGCTTTTAATTGGTCCTGAGAGTTGACGAGATACGTGCCGGAGCAGCGGACATTGACATGACATATTTATCGAGATCGAACTTTACGACTTTTCGCAAATATTCTAATACAAGTAGTTATTAAAATGCCATTTGACTTCAAAACTAGACTATTCAACCTCATTTAAAGTAAATGACGATTTTATATTTTCGATCTAATATAAGTATTCCGTTATCTATATCTCAATAATAGTCGTATCGAACTTTTTATATCGATATTCTATAATATTCTAGATTCGTAAACGAAATACATTACCCGCCTTATAACAAAAAGATAGTTAGAAGCCTGTTTAATTATATAATATATAATTATATAACACTGTCCTAAATTGACATCCAACCAATACCATTCTACACAAAGATAACATGGCAACATAGTATTGGTTGAAAATGCAATTTTAGACAGTGCTAAGTAATACATGTGTTCCACGAGTATTTAATTTTGTGGTACAATTTTTTGAAGTTCAAACTTCTTTAGTGTTTTTGCGCACTTTTTTTGGAATTGGTAAAAACATCGAAACTTGCGTCACGATACGTGACCTGATTCGTAAAAGACTATAGCTATAATGCAACATTCCATCGCCAGCGCTTTAACGCTACGTCAAGCGTAAAACTTTGTATGTATTATTAGACGTCTTTATTTCGTTCAGAGCTTTATTTGCTATTTTGTCACAATAAGCTTATCAGCTTGAATCAGAAAACGCTTAAACCCTTAACTATTTAATGTTCTATGTGATATTAGTAGACACTTCATTTCATTCAGCGCTTGATTTGGCAGCGTTTAAACGGTAAAAATTATTAGACACTTTATTTTATTCAGCGCTTGATCTGCAGTGTTAAATAATTGTACTGTAAAGTGTAAACTATTTTTTGCTTTTAATGTTTTGCAGTTTGTGGTAGATAAAATAGATATTAGTTCAGTAAAACATCTTTAAATTTGTTTGCGACTTGTAGGTATATCATAGTTTCTCAGTTAATAGATATTACAGTACAACATTGGGAAGAAGTTTAGCTGTTTTCGAAAAAGTTGTAAGTTTAACAAAGGAAATAATAATAGAAGGATAATCGATATACACATATATATTATATTGAATTGAATTATATATAAATTTGAAAATATACTTAAACTTTTTATCATATTTTATCTCGTAATACTATTTAACTGGCCGAAGTAAATTATGAAGTGGCCGTACTAGTAGGCAGCGTAATGAAGTTTCATGGTTTAGCACAGAGTACTAATAGGTAGGTACTAATAGTACTAGTACATTTTACGGATTGTATGATTACAGTGCGAACCCAAAAATGTCCGATTAAGCACAAAACTATTGTATTATAACACATAAATGATGGTACTTTCATACTGATACTCAAAGCAATTCGTGCAAAATTATTACCTAACTATTCCAAAATATCAAAAATGCGTAACGTTAATTTTCAAGATTTCAGTTCTGCCGGCACTCCCGGAGTGCAACCTGTCTTTTTTTGTAGTTGTTCAAGACATTTGAACGTTAGTTAACTTACCTACTATGAGGAAATCTTAGCAATGATAAACCTATATGAATAATGTTCAATTGAAAGATGTCCCCGATCATCCTAGATCAAATTTGGGCAAATATTTTTTTTTTATAAGACAGCAGTTTGCACAATTCTTAATTCCTCATTTTGAACTCAAATATAACCTTATCAAAATTGGTCCGTAGTTTTTGGTGTTTCGATACAACAGATAACGGTCAATTATTGGACTTGACTCCATTAGGTCCCGAGTTCGAATCCCGGGTCGGCCAACAAAAGAAAATTAGGTTTGTCCAATTTTCTAATAAAAAAAATAATGCTCGGGGTAGGATATGTGCCCGGTTGGCGATAGGCTTGTCACCTATCACATTGTGGGACTTAGTATCTTCGGCTAGTCGTGGGTACCCTGGTTGTGTCTCTGTCTAAATCTTCGGGGATATGGGCGTGAAGATACTTTAATTTAAATTAAAAAAAGAGTCAGATTCATCATCATTACCTAGAAGGCCGTTCCTAAATTCAAGACATTCTAGAATGTTTTTTTTTAAATATACTAAAATCTTCGATGAGTTTTTTTACGACATTATAATGTTAAAACAATATATTAGGCTGCCATAACTAAAGTATAATTAATTAAAAATTAAGATTGGACAATGGATAAGCTGTCTAAAACAATGTAGTTGTAATAAATAATATATAGAGAACCATAAAATGTAAAAACGAATCAATGTTACCTTAAAAAAGCAACAATAATAAAGTAGGTAGAGCGGTGTTATGTCTAACCGGTTGGACTATTGTTGTTTATCACCTCTTTCGTCGTTTATATCAGTGTGAATAGAGCTTGTATGACAATCTACAGTGAAATAATTATTTCCTTTGTATTCATGTAAAAATTTAACACGAATAATCAAATAATTTTGGCCCGGTTTTATATGAGGTCCTAAAAAGAGTAGAACTCTGCCTAATTAACAGGTAAATTGTGAGTTAAATGACGATTGTGCCATAAACACCATGACCTCTAAATGGTAATGAAATCGCCTTGTTGGTAAAAAAAGTTGGCGGACACGTCTAACATCCTTGAACTAGGGAGTCTTAGGTTTAATTACAGATCCTGCCAACGTAATATTGAAGTGGAAACTTCTTTAGCGGCGTTGCGCACTTTTTTTGGAATGTTTATAAACTTCTAAACTCGCGTCAGGACACGTGACCTGATCGAAAATTCGTAAGACGGCGCAATTCATGCAAAATTATTCCCTTACCATTCCAAAACATCAAAAATGCACAACGTTAATATTCAAGTTTTCAGACAATATTTCCAGAATAATAGAGTATTTATGAAACGGCATGAAGATACTTTTTACCAATAATTTGATTGAAGCGATGAAAGAAAGAAAGAAAAGAAAGAATTTATTGATAGACAAACTCACTTCGCTTGACAAAATATCTTTACGCCCGTATTATCCAAAGGGGTAGAAAGAGGTGTGAACCACCCTCGGTTAGCTGAAGGTACTTTGATCCCACAATATGATAGGTGGCAGATCCGTCACCTAGCCTATCCTGAGCAAACATTGCTTTTATTGGGAAATTGCAATCGAACCCGAGATCTCATATAGACAATGCCAGTCGCCAACACAACACCAAAGAAGGTTGTTTACGAAATGCAGTTATTTTGTATACTTACTTGAATGTTCTAAAACCACAATTCTCGTTCATAGAATGACTAAGTGATGAAGTATGACATCAGTTTATCGCAACTTTCATATAAAAAAAAATAAAAAATAAGTTTGCTATGTTTTTTATTCGCCCAAATCATATGACACTAGTTGCCTTAAATATAAATGCCTTTAGACTTACTTTCAAATTATACGGGTTATAATTTTTCAAGTAAACTTTAAGCAAATTCGGGTTTCCTATGTATCTATAGAAGTCCAGTTTCTTATTACGTAGTATTTATATACTCTTTGTATGACATCATAGTCTCTGAACCATCTTAAATGCAATAAGTAATTCAAAAATATTTATAAAATGCGAGCAAAGCCACGTGTGATACGTAGTCATAATTATAGTTAAAAAAAATAAACTAAAAAAAGTAAAAAGATTATGACAGCGGTGGGATTCGAACCCACGCCCTTTCGGACTGGTGCCTAAAACCAGCGCCTTAGACCACTCGGCCACGCTGCCTGTTGAGCAACGAGTTGAAATATTGCTATGAAAATTACAATCACTATTGTAAAACCACAAATGTACATTATTTTAATTAATGCAACTACAATTTATATATCATTTATCCAAGCACATACAATTATTATTAAAAAAATTAATTGATTTAATGCGATTATTTTGCAATTTAGTATTTAATTGTTAAGCACAATGTTTAAACAATCAAATATGTAGGTAGTAATTCACAAAATGAGTTTAATTTATTACAAAAATCCCTATATAAATAAAAGAAAATAAATATTAAACATATATTTATAAAAATAACTATCTTTGTAACTCTTTCCAGCAAAAACTACATCATAAAACTTTGTACACATACCTAGTTAGGTAGATACTAGGTAGATACTTTTTAATTAAATAAACGCGAGCGCTGGTAAGAGCTACTCTTTATATATATAATTCTTGTGATCGTGTGTTTGTCACTCATTAAAGACGACTGGACCGATGTTGATGAAACTTTTTGTGTGTGTTCAAGGGAACTCGAGAATGGTTTAGATTCACAATTAGGTCACCTGGAAAATGTTTTTTTAATTATTTTTTAATAATAAATAGTTGTTGATTTTGGAATATTTCACATTGGATCCGACAAACTGCGCTACTGTCGAAGCAATAATGTCAAGATTCAGATTCAGATTCATTTATTTTCCAAAGTATTATAAAATAGATTCTTTGTACGTCAATTGAACATAAATTGTAATAATACATCGACCACACATCCCAATAGACACCGCATAAAAGGCAACACGGTTGTGTCAACACATAAGTGTAATTGTTCTAATGTAGCTTATTACTTAAAAATGTATGAACAGTATCGACCAGGTTTGTGACCTGTAAACATTGTCGCGTTATTGTATAAAAAGTAAAAAAATAGATATAAAATGACTGTTTCTTCAATTAAATGATACGATAAAAAAAGCCGGACTTCAAATTACCGAAAAGATGGTACAACTTTCCGTAGATTAATTAAAAATAATAGCATTCATAATTACATTTTAAATTATTTGATATATATCGGAGTTCATTATATACTGGTCAACACTGTTCGATGCGTGTTTATATCCCTTTCTTACACATGTGATTTTCAAGCTATCACTTTCGTTTGCATACAGCTAGTGATGGACTAATGTGCAAATCTATTTTATCGATATTTTTATTTACTTATCCTGAATAGGATTCCGGTATTGTATGTAGGTATTTATGTATTTTATAGATAAATTTAAGCACTGACAGAAACAATAAATAACTTCTTACTCTGTGTACATTTGAGTTGGCCTCTGGATAATTACTCTTTTTTATGTGAGAAGTCAGCGAACAAGCAAACGGCTCTCTTAATGGTAACAGATAATCATGACCTATAGACACCATTGATGTTACAGGTGCGTTGCTGTCCTATGGTCGGAATGTAAGGCATATTGTGCAAATCTACTGGCTTCCCTACCCTCCGAATCGGAATGTGACACTGTCATTATAGCGGCAGGAATGGGTAAGGCGGTTTATAACTACCCAGGGAAGTTGCTGCACACCACTGTATCACCAGTGATCTTTTTGATAAATATATTTTGATATATATATATATATAGTTGAGCCGATTTTATTGAACTCTTTTAAGTACATTACGTGGTTATCTGGATGATATAAATTCAAGACTGGTTCCGATAGGCTATTGGGTCAGTATGTTATAAAACTTTCAAAGGGCTGGGACAATTTTAAAACTAATTTGTTTACAGTATTTCAACGATATTCTGTAGTTCAGGTGGGAATTACTCGAATGAATAAAAACAATTCAATTTGATACAAATTACATAAAATTTACTTTAAATTTATTTCTTCTTGTTACACTATTAATGGTATTGTCTTATCTGAGGTGGATTCTATTAAAGATTTCGGTATAGTTTGAGATAGTAAATTGTTCCACACATACAAAATGTAAGAAATAAGGCGCTCAAAAATTTGGGATTTATTATACGTAACAGTAAGGAATTTCGCAATGTTAGCACTAAGAAGGTTCTTTATTACAGTTTTGTTAGAAGTAAATTAGAGTACTGTAGCGTAGTATGGCGCCCACATTTTTCTAACCATTCATTAATATTGGAAAGAATACAAAAAAGATTTGTAAACCATTTGTACTATTATCTCAAGCTTTCAGCTAAATGTTATTCTTACAAAGAAAAGTTAAGTAAATTAAATGTGATTTCACTTGAAAAGAGCCAATGGCTTGATGTAGACTTGTTTTGGAAATTATTGTTTTAACATTTTACCATTTTATGGTTAGCAAATATTGTGGTAACTTTGATGTTTTTTCTGATTCAAAAGTTAAAATTAAGAAAAAAATATTATGTGAATGATTTTGCATGTTTTAATTAAGTAAATATTTATTTTTATTTTTTAATCAAATCGAACTTTTTTATATAGTAATGTTATATTAGTTTATCAATAATAATTAATTGTTAGTGTAAAAAAATAGATGTGTGAGTTTTATGTGTTTACCTGTAAGATGTTGTGCAATTGGTTATTTGTTATTTTTAATATGTGTAAATTAGTTTATTGTAATAACTGTTGGGAAGCCTGATTAATAAAATAAATAAATACTTCATAAAATAAAAGGCTTATCGATAAATTATATTGTTCGAATTAAATATGTCTCGTCCCTAATCTTACATATCTGTTTATAAATATGACGTGTTGTCATTGCAAAGGCCAATAAGAAAGCAGTTCCTCGCTTCCCCGCATCTCAGCTATTTGCCAGAATTGTTTCAAAGCAAAATTGTAAAGAATAGGCGTCTAGTGGGATGTGTGGTCGATGTAATAATACAATACAATCATAATAAAATTAACTTCAACATATTTTAGAACGACAATGGTAAACTCACGACCGCGCTTAAACTCAGATACCCACTTCTTGACACTGGAATACGATGAGCAGACTCTACCAAAGTGCTCACCATATCTTGATGGATGTCTTTTGGTGATAGGCCTTTTTTATTGAGGTACTTAATGACTGCACGGTGTTCAATTTTCTCCATTATTGAAAATTGCGTCAGATTGCTTCAAACAAATAATCACAGAAAATTTATATTGTGCAGTATCGGAATGAAACTGCGCACAATAAATCAATATGACACATACTAACAAATGGCGGTAGATTTTAAAAAGATGTCATAGCTCCATGTAGGTTAGGCCACGAACTTTTGGATCCACCCTCGTACATTTTAAATTAACCAATATTTGGAGATTATTTAATTTTTTTACTAGCTTCCACCAGCGGTTTCTACCGCGTACATATCGATTATTCGTCTAAATCCATTAACCTAGAAGTTTCCCTACCCAGTACCCACAAACTTTAAAGATAAGGTTCGACTTCAGTGGCGGGTAATATCGTTTGCAATTGCTAGTATTTTTAACCGACTCCAACAAAAGGAGGAGGTTCTCAGTTCGACTGTTTTTCGTATGTTTGTTACGTGATTACTTGGCCAAATTATAATAATAGACAAGTGTGAAAACAGAAATATTTATGCATTATTATGGATAGCGCCCACTGTTGACGAGGCGGAGCGTGTCGGGCCGGGGCCCATTGCATTGCAAAGCCCACTGATGCGGGCCGCTATCCTTTAAGTGTATCTCAAAAACGACTAATAGGATGTTGATAAAATTTGTGGCACCATTAGCTATCTTTCGACAAAACAATGATCAAATCCGTAATACCTACCCAGTAAAATAGATTGATTCGGTTTTTGCAGTTGTACTGCCCTTGATGAATATAAACAAATAAAGTTATTTAAACGGAATTTTTAGCTTCACACACACGATTCAAGGGTTAAACAGCCAGACAGTATAGTTTGGAGGACCAATTTTCGCAAAAAACTTAAAATTTCAGCCTGTGTCTAAAGGCGGCATGTTACTCTCTTTTTTTTTGCTTGTTTATAGCCTTATTGCCTTAAATTTTAGCGAGCGTAAAGGTATCCTTTGCATATTTTAAAAAAATAAGGATTTTCAAATAGATTACCTATAGCAGGTGCATCGAAAAATTTATACGAGTATACGTTTCACTTTCACACTTACATGTAGTTGCAACCAATGTAAATGATTGTACGAATAAACTGAAAAACAAACGCTCGATCACGACGCAGCTTCTGCGTCTTTTTAAGATATAATAGATCATACTTTGATGGCACAGCGATTGGGAATTATGAATATATAAAAACAATACGGGTAGAAGTTCTTTAAACTAAATATTGTTATATTTATTTTAAATAAAACAAAGTCTTTATTCATCCTGTATATTTACCTAAGTGTAAAGGAGCAATATGTACAGGGTGGACATCAATATATTTATGCCTACCGTAATTCTAATCTTATGTCAAACAATATTTCGCACACAGCTCATACGAAACGAAATAAAAATACATAAATCATATAACCCGGCTAACTTGCATGTGAAAAATGGCGCAGACAAGTCTTTTCGACAGTAGCAGGTTCACATTTATCATAGTAATATTAGAAAGTATGGAGATTCTCCTATGCACAGATGTTGATATAAAACTATCGTTGATTTTTCTTATCGATAGTAAAAGACATTAGGGACGTGTTCTATGTCAGTGTACGAAAACCCCTGACATTTTTACGTATAAAAATTACCAAGCTGTGTTAATATAATAACTAAATAACTTTAATATAGTAAGTCAAGCATTTTAGTCAAGTTACACGAACCGAGGCTTTACCTTGAGTTTACTGCGCTAATCTCTCTCTTTCTCTCTCCGTAAATATTACTGTATGAACATTTTAACGGCGCGGGCGCCTCTACTGGTCACTAAGAGAGTTAATTGTTAAGACTAAAAGCTGTAGATTTCGATACGTGAATAACGGAACGTAATCTATAGCAACTCATGGTAAACGCTCTTCGTCTTATTAATAAACACGGACTAAGGTAGGTGTAAAAATAAGTTGGTAAT
>NJDC01004956.1:75622-102294 GCA_002245475.1 Calephelis virginiensis
ATGCACAGATGTTGATATAAAACTATCGTTGATTTTTCTTATCGATAGTAAAAGACATTAGAGACGTGTTCTATGTCAGTGTACGAAAACCCCTGACATTTTTACGTATAAAATTACCAAGCTATGTTAATATAATAACTAAATAACTTTAACATAGTAAATCAAGCATTTTAGTCAAGTTACACGAACCGAGGCTTTACCTTGAGTTTACTGCGCTAATCTCTCTCTTTCTCTCTCCGTAAATATTAGTGTATGAAAATTTTAACGGCGCGGGCGCCTCTACTGGTCACTAAGAGAGTTAATTGTTAAGACTAAAAGCTGTATATTTCGATACGTGAATAACGGAACGTAATCTATAGCAACTCATGGTAAACGCTCTTCGTCTTAATAATAAACACGGACTAAGGTAGGAGTAAAAATAAGTTGGTAATATAGTCTGCATAACATTGTAATAAAGACTATAATACGAGGTTGTACCTTGTTCTGTGGTTATTAATAAGAAGATCTGAGCCTTTACAAAGAATATTACGTTAGGTAAATTACATTTCAAAATCTATTGAGATTTTGGTCTAACGATGCAGTTCTCTTAGTTACCAGAAGAGGCGCTGTCCAGAGTTTTCTTCAAAATCATTTACGGAGACACTAGCGATTACGGTACCGCTAAGTTCATGGTAAGAGCTCTGGTTAATAAGAATGTAGTTTGCAAAGTAAAATTTAAGTAAAGGAAAAAAAAGAATATTTACAAAAGAAGCTCGGAAATTCAAACGAATTAAATTGTCAATGATATTGTGTTATTACATTTCTCATTCATTTCATTTTTCTCATCTACATTTTATATAATATAACTAGCGACAAATGTATACATGTACATACTACATTTGAGTCTGTCCTTAGAAAAATTTCGTTGCCGTTTTCCAATTTCATGCAGTATGCGTCATAATTATAAGGTTGAAATTTGGTATATTTCTTATGTAATTCAACATTTTTGATCCTTAGGAAAGTTTGCTGTCGTTATCTTGCCTTCTCTTTGTTAGGTTGAACTGTGTGCCATTTTTTTAAAACCATTAAGGGTACATTTCACTGCCTCTGACTATATAACTTGTATATTATGAGATAGTGAAATCCCTTAGTATGTTTTTAACTCAAAACTTAAAAAGGTATAATATACAACGACCATCTTAATTTAAAAAACCTAATTTTCAAATACAAAACTTGTTACGTCCTTAAAGAAGAGTTCCCGTGTAAAATGAAATATAAATAATTGAAACTTGTATAAAATTTGAAATATTGATTGTGCTGTAAAATACATACTGATTCATACAATATTTACATACATTGAGATTTTTAAGTAGTATTTATTTAGCCAAAATCTTGGGAAAAATAAAACTTTTAATCGATTTCTTTACTGTTTTTTGATTATTTACTTTAAATATACTATGCAATATTTATTAACACTTTAAACTCAATTAAAAATGTATATGTTACGTAATATACTAATATTATTCGTTAAAGTTAAATCGTAGATATTAAATACATTGATAATAAGAACCCCAGTTTAAAATGTATTTATACAGATTAATCCACAATAAACGTGTATGTACATTTCGTTAATACAAATAAGAACTCCACAAATATTTATAATCAACAACTATTTTTCAAAACTAATCTTGTTGAGATGGAAATAAGTTGAAACAAACATGCATTATAAATAATGATTAAGTATTATTAATTGTTCTATTTGTTCTAAGATATAAATGAAGTATAATATTTCATTAAATCATCTAAACTTTGTTTATTTAGTTATGAATATTTTCGGAAAATTCAAAAATACCTCTTAAAAATATTATATACGTAATTAATAAAATACAACTTATAGCAACATACAAGTTACAATTTACCTTTTTTATTACGTATATATTTATATATTTCTTAATAATTTCAATAAAAACATTATCGTTGTCCCGAATACTCTTAACAATACAGTTGGACCAGCGTTAAAGTGAAACCCCGAAAATGGGTTAAATTAGACTGAAAACTATCTACGAAAATGGGCATAAAAAATTCTAAAAAAAACTAATTTTTTGGCGTATAAAAAACACTTTAACGAGGGTCACACTGTAGAGTAAAGGGGATAAAACTAGCCTTGACGAATTCGCAAGAAGTAAGTAGTACTGTATTCGAAACTAGGGTTAGTCCTATAGAATTTACAATGACAATAGACAGTCTTACACTAACTGAGCGTCATAGCTAAAATATTTCAAACATTGTGGAATGTTTTTAACAAGGCGACATTAACTACATTTATTTTTAATTTTACAAGTAAGGAATATAAGGCCATAAATAGGAAGACCTATTAATATGATAGATAATCGACAGTTAAAATATATTTTTTTTTAATATCAAAATTCGTTATTATTTCATAAAAATTCCTGCTACTCATAGAAAGAGTGAGGGGTAAAATAAGTTTTTTTTAATCTATACAATTCGTCGTGATTTCAAAGTTACATTATGACCGATATGACGTTACAACAAACTACTTTTGTGTAATGTCAGAACATCAAATTTTTTTAATGGCTAGCATGTTGCTAACCTCGCGGTTTTTACAACTTCACCGGACTTTGATTGCAAAAACATTGAACTAGTATTCGATACTTTAGTTGCTTTATAGAAAAAAATAGCCGTTAAGTTATTTCTAATAAAGACACATAATGTTTAATAGTTATAGTACCTATTAAATATTACCCGTCTTACTACAAAAAAAAATAATTAAACAGTAGTTGAACACATGTTTTACTAAACACTGAATAAAATTAGATTCTCAACAAATAACATGCTGACACGTCATCTACGTGTAGCATGTAATTGGCTAGATGTGAATATTAGAAATTTTTGAGTTAAACTGGTGTCTAATTTTTTTACGGTGAGGCGATACGTATTATTGTTATATCATTCTCCTATTCTTAAATTTAATATATAATATTAAAGAAACACCAAAAAATAATATTAAAAATAAATGTAGTTAGTAATTAAATATTCAATCTATTGTTAAGTGTGTGAGGTGTCCAAAAATATGAACTTATCTTACACAAACTAGTTTTAGAAAGTGCCGTGAATACAAGCTATTTTATGTTTTTTGAAACTAATATGGATGCATAACTTTACTAAAGCTTATAAAGTCCCAATCAAGAAAATTATAAAACTAACTATAACGTAACCTTACTTATACAGATTAGAAACTGTGCCAAAGTAATGAAAAAAAAAATAAATTCATATGCATAAATTATTTGTTTAAAAAATATCAAAAAACAAATATCCGTTCTAGCTGCAAATATTTAAAACTTGTATTTACCCAAATTAAATTGCACACTTTCCAATCTGTATTAAAACCAGGGCTGACAGGTGTTTTCTGGACCAGCTGTTAAAGATTTTTTGATCTTAGGTTTTTGCAACTTTATTTATGACCTGCACTTGGCCTACTAATGCGGAACAAGTAACCATAGCTGCCAATATAATTTGGCCTATAAGTACCTTTAGATGTACGGTAATTAACGTGACTCTAACTTGACTTCTGTCTCCTTTACATTACTACAAAATTTTGTAAAGATGTCAGATATCGGCCGTCGCTGACTATATTTTGTTAACATGAAAAACAAGGGGAATAATAAGATAAACTTTAAAACAACCATAGTCATTTATGAACGTTATGAAATTTATAAGGGTTTTCAATCAAATATTGAGTCATGTCAATCCTGGTATTATTTAAAATGACATAACTAGATAATGAAAAAACATTAATTACAAAAGATGGCACAGATAAGAAAGAAACGCGATATAGCGAAAAATTCGTTGCACAACCTATACGGTTACAACACGGTATACACAGTAGATCATCTTCATACCTATCCCAATCTGTAGTGTTGTAGATATTTCCATAGATAGGTAATCAAACTCTTTTTTTACAGCTTGATTGATCTGCAATTATTACAGCTTATTCGCTAAGAGGTACTTACGCTTTTCGCTATGTGTATTGTCAAACATTTAACACATTGAAGATGAGCTACTGTACTTACCGTGGTTTTAGATTCAATATAAAAATAAACACAAGAGCGAAGATTACACAAATTCATAGCCACAACATAAAACTCACTTAGCACCTAAAGTATCAAAAAGTAACAAAATGAATGATAGTCACAATGACAAATGTTTTTTACGAATAATTGAGATAACACGACGGAAATGTTTGGTAAAATGTAGCAAATATGCAGGCGAGATAATGGTGAGAGATACTTGATACCTTTAATTGTCTGATAACATTGCATCCACCAATGTCTCTTCTTGGTTTCATTAACAAATGTTTGTTTTTAGTATTGCAATTAGGACTTTAATATTTCATAATTTTAATATGTACCATCGCAACATCTTTCTTAATATTGAAAATACAATTGATGTATAGTTTTTCTGATTTATTATAATATATCATTTCATTTTCCTTACATTTCACATATTGTCTTATAAATATATCTTTATAACGGAACTTACCTTAAACAGTGTTAGACACAAGAATCATGTATGAGTTAACTTATTATTGTTGCAGAGCTCATCATAAAGATCAGAGACTGTGCCTATTTTTACTATGATATGATAAGACATGCATGGACGGTATGGAAACAGAAAACTTGTAACTATCAAAAATTATTATAAAAACTCCGTTATGAAAACTCAATTATTATAAATGTTAAATTACACCTTCGATATATAAATCAAGTTAAAAAACTCAAATTTTAGAAATGGCAAGACTTACCCAAGATTTATTTATACATTATTTGAAAAATGAAATATATTATGAAGTAAATTTGACAGTACTTTCATTTACAAGATATAGTTTATTTAAATACACATTCAGAATAAACCGACGAATAATCATTATTTGTATATGTATTCTTAATTAAAATTGATTAAAATTACAAAAGCAATACACGATATATTTCCAATTACCTCATTATTTTAGATATGACGTCATTTACAGCTAATTCGTACATATACATATACATTTCAACCTTTCAATTTATAAAATATAGTTACATTCGTAAAAAATGTTAAAAGAATTTTTAAACACATCTGTGAAGTATTGTTCTATCCAAAGGTTTAAGATGCCAGTGCTAATAATACACATTGACCAACTTTACCACAAAAAAAGAAATATAAAATTTAATAAAAATAAATATAAGTTTATACTCATGCTGTATTTTTTTACATAACTCAATATTTCGCTAAATCTATACAGATTTAGGGAAATATTGAGTTACCAAAGATAAATTTAATTCAGAGAATAAAAAATATTGCTATAAAAATCATAATTGAATAACGATGAATCAATAAATGATATATTTTTGACTTATCATGATTAATGATTGATTAAATTAGTTGCAAATAAGCATATTTGCTTCGCGGCTAATATATGTCACTAATATGTGACATATATCTAGTATTAATAGGATATAGTTAGTTGGTCAAAGCATACCTCTAACACAAATTGTCAACATTCACTCTGATTCTTTTTAAGTTTAATTGTGAATATGAAAAATTACAAATATAACCAAAGTACGAATGCTGACAAGTTTTTACTCAATACAGTCCATTAAATCTAACAAATATATATATATATCAATGAAAATAATAAAAATCTAGCAATTTTCATTTACATTTTAAAGATAGTTCGTATTGATTTTATTCAACCGTCCATCCCCATGTCATGTTTTATTTTATAACGAGAGGATGCATACGGATCTAGTAGAAGTTCTCACCTCCGCTAACGGATATCCTTAGAACCAAGAGTATATTTGCGTTGCCAACCTTCAGGATTTTTTCTCAAAAGTTTCTTAAGTCATATCCAATTATCGTTGTAGTAAAAGAACCCTTTGCAAAAAACCCTATGCAGCACGTGCTCATACCAAAGTAATTAATAACATTGATATGTATTTGTTAGATTTGATGCACTACAATATCATGTTGTAATATGTCCTATGATTGCATTCAGTAAATTACATCGAAGAAAAACATAAATGCATTAGCGTCGTAAAAAAATATTCTTGTCATATCTAAAAATAAATAATTATTTACAGTGCAAAACATTTATTTTCATGGCAAAATTAATTGTTACTTCATCAGATCAATTTAATTTATTAAAGGCAATTGATAATAGCTTTTCTAACTATGTACAGATTAAAATAGGAATGTTATATATTAAATTTGGTATTAGGAAGTGTTTTAACTAGTAGTTTATTAGTTACAGGAGCGTTTGTGACTTTATACATAACATCTAGACATGATGAGATATGGACGTATCCATAGACTATTAGTACACAGTCTAAGAATTATACTAAGGAGTCAAACGTGGTTACAAACCCTTAACTTTACGTCTCCAAACATATTTTGATATGACATATACAACATAAAATTAAATATACAGTATACTATGTACACAATTTAAAATAAACTTATTAAAGTTTAATTAGCAGTGCTATTTTGATTGTGTTCAGAAATGTAACTAGCGATTATTATAATTCCCCTATTTCCAAATATAGATTTCCAGCTGAAAACGTCATGAATATCTTTATCATTTTATTATTTTATCGTCATGAATCTTTATCATTTTAGTCTTATTTCACCAGTTAAAAAACTTTTCATATCTCAATTTCTTAACAAAATTTCTCATAAAAAAACAAATACATCTTACAAACATATAATTAATAATTTGCAAACCACGTTTGACAGATGTCTGGCAAATATACAATCGAAAAAAGCGGATGGCACATTCATTTTTACAGAAAACATTACAAAGACTTCATTCAGGTTAACCTATCACATAAATAGTGAAATCCTAAAACATTAAAACATTCGAATTTTATCAATTAAAGATTTAGAATTGTTTGCTCTTTTACAAAACTTGGTCTACCCATGCACACTCTCATGCATGTCGGACAAACAACACTGTAGTACATTTCTTGTACATTCAAACGTACAATCAGTACCATTTATATGTTGGTATTTATATTTTAAATCGTTCAGAACAAATTCAGCCACGAGAAACAAAGAGGATTTTGTGTAATGGCAACATTGAGTTTTATTTTTAATCTGTGCTGTGTTATAATCTGAATCTAATAAACTCGTGGCAGTGTTTGTTCTGTGCTGTCTCACGCGTAGAATTCGCGGTTGTTGTGGCCTTTCCCGTAGGAAGCAGCCGCAGGACTTCGTTTCGGTTCGTCGAGGGCGTATGAGCCTTCGTCCTTCTTGCGCATGCGATACACTATGAACATGACCACTAAAATTGCACATAGCAAACCTACCACCGCACCGCCGATGACAGCTGGAAATTAAACAAAAACATATTAAAAACATGAATGCAATTGCACAAAAATTCAATAACTTTTTTTTAGTTTTTTACATTGGCATTCAGCATCTGCTATTAGTCAAGTTTAAGTTTGCATCCCATTACCCGATTTATAAGTTCAAAATTAGTCATAAATCGTCATAAAAATTACGACAGGCTTTTGGGTTAAGCAGTGGCCTCCTTACTCAAGCTCATTAGTGAGATTTGGCGGTAACAAGATTATTCATGACACACTTATTTTCGTGTGTTATTATTATTATTGAATAAGGTGTATAATAAGGTCCCTTATTCACTAATAAGGTATACTTATTAGTGAATAAGGGAAGTATTCACTTAATCCACTTATGCACTTTAGCTGAACAAAATGCGACATAATGGCACGAAATATGTCCCTATACAAAATACTTTTGTATGTTGCAAAAAAAAAACTGCGACAATATTTTCTCACAATGGTACCAAAATTCAAATTTTAATAAACAAACCGCGTGGATAGTGCAAGTCACGTGATTTCGCAAAAACCAATCACGCTGCAGTAACGTTGATATTTATCTCTCCATATAGCTGTTTCACAAGAATTCGGTTGAGATAAATCATAAATTAAAATAATTAGCGATTCGGAAACTGGCTGTGAGAGTTGTAACAGCTAATATAAGCTTACATTTTTCATTTGTTTAAAATCATTTTGCAAGAGTCTGGTTATTCCATTGATCTGAATTTCATACTTCAATTCTATTTATTTTAAAATAAATGTGTTAAAAATTTAAAATGCCACCAGAATATTTTTAAATATAAACAATTCCCTCAGAGAATATCCAGGGTCAACTTTAGTATTGGGGGATCTTTCGAGGATACTTCCAAAATTATTTGTTGCGCCTTACCAACTTAGCCACTGGGTGTATGTAGATAATTACAGAGCTGGTGAATAGTTTATTAGCAGCTCTTTCATCACTACATAGTATAAAACAAACTCGCTTCCTCTGTCCCTATGTCCCTTTGTATGCTTAAATCTTTAAAACTACGAAACGGATTTTGGTGCGTTGTTTTTAATACATACATACAGTAATTGAAGATGAAGGTTTATATGTATATTTTATAACCGTGCGAAGCCGGGTAAAGGCCACTAGTTTTGTTTATATAGCTCTTATTATTTTATATACATATACTAGCTATTACTTGCGACTTTGCTCGCGTAAAAATTTATTTGATTCTCCCGCGGAAATCTATTAAGACGGAGGATTAACCCCAGTCAAAAATCGAGCTACGCGATTTTAAAACTATACTAATATTATAAAGAGCTTCGAAACAACTGGACCGATTTCAAAATTTCTTACTCTTAAAATGCTACATCATCCCTGAGCGACATAGGCTTTGTTTCATCAAAATCGGTGCAGTAAAAGCCAAGTTACGCAGGCGAAGTTGCGTGAAACTGCTAGTGTAAGATATGGAAAAAATATTGCACAACACATACCAGCGAGTATGCCAGGCTGTGCGAAGAAGCTGGTGGCGCGGTCTTCTGGCTTCGCGTTCATGATGAATACCACGCTGTCTATTGGATGCGTTTCGGAGTTCACGTTCGAACCCGCCTGATCTTGGTCCTGGAACATTACATGCATTGTGTTAAGGTAAGGACATCTACTAAGTCAAGGTTAGTTCTCAGCACAAGAACAAAACGATTTGGTTCTTCTTTTATTACTCGAATGACCAGGACCTGGAACTCGCTATCTAAGGTGGTCTTTCTGGACTCTTACAACATCTGAGCGTTTACAAATAAAGAGGTATTCAAGCTTTTCAAGGTACCATACATTCCAATTATTGCCCCACATTCCGGCATGAAAGCTGAAGATTATTATTTATGTATCTTCACGCCAGTTAGGCAGAAGAACTACCAAGGCACTCACGACTAGCCGAAGACACTAAGTCCCACAATGTGATAGGTAGCAAACCTATCGCCAATCGGGCACATATCCAATCTTTTTATTAGGACCCGGGAATCGAACCCAGGACCTCGTGCAATCCTCAGATAAACTGAGGATTATTATTTATGTTTATATTAAAATTCATAGTGTGTCACCCATCTTACCGTTTATATGCAATGTAAGAGCGGCCCCACATTATGCAAGAGCGCATGCATTTCAATTTTAAAAATGCTAATATTTTTTTTTAAATATCTAAAGTCTAGACTACGAATAATAAAAAGTAAGTAAGTATCTTCAAGCCCATATCCCCTAAGAGGTTGGCAGAGGCACAACCAGGGCACCCACGACTAGCCGAAGACACTAAGTCCCACAATGTGATAGGTGGCAAGCCTATCGCCAACCGGGCACATACCTATCCAATCCCGAGCAACGATTTTTTTATTAGAAAATTGGACACTGACAACTGAACCGCTGGACTACAGAGACGAATAATACAAATAAAAATTAAAACTTTTGCCAATTTATTGTGTTCAGGCGATAGAAATTAAAGAAAGCAGGTGTCCGCTCGCGTTAAAATGAGTATAAGCGTTGTAAAGACACGTGCTGCAAGTTTACAGTTGAACGGGTGACAGCCGTTCGGAGCAGGTGCCTCTTTTCCAAAACGCAAGCAAGTGTCTGCTTCGAGAAATATGACTGTTTTTGTAAACACGCTCGAGTAGCAAATATTTTACATAAAAAAACAGTTGCTTTAAAATCTGGCACCGCTTCATAGTTTATTTATACGAAGCAGTAACAAACAAGGTTATAGCAAACCATGATAAATAGCAACGCATCAGTAACATTTTAATTCGGATGCTGCATATTGTCTAAATTTTTAAAAACAGTTAACCCGACTATCGTTATCCTGTATTAACTATAAATCCAATAAATTTACTTGTTTATAAACACCTTCTGAAAATAATTAACTCAACAAAAAGAGGTAATAAAACCATTCCATCATTTAATCATTCATCTATACTGAATTTTATAACAAATAAGAAAAAACATGGCTGTATTCTTGTACAAGATTCCATAGTAACCAAACTGGAACACGACAATGACGATTTCAGAGAGCGACCACGACTTCGTAAAAGGTGGGAACATATAGTAAACACCGCAACTTCCATTGCATTAATATTTTTTCAGCAATACCCACAGCCAGTTATATAAGTAACTAGAAGTGTTCAATAAAACAACATAAAAAACATAAATAATAACCGAGGTAACATGTTTATTTAAATTTTTATTTAGTCTATACTAATATTATAAAGAGGAAAGGTTTAATTTTTTGTATGTTTGTTTGAAATGAATAGGCTCCGAAACTACTGGACCGATTTCAAAAATTCTTTCATCTTTAGAATGCTACATTATACCCGAGTGACATAGGCTTTGTTTCATCAAAATCGGTGCAGCAGAAGCCAAGTTACACAGGCGAAGCTGCGTGAAACTGCTAGTATGTATAGAAGAAATAAACAAAATAAATAACAAGAAGAGTACCGGTTAGCGTCAAAATGCGTTTCGCCTTAAGTTTCGGCCAAAAAACAGCCGAAATCTAAAGCATAAACTAGATTCTGTGGCTGAAACTGGTCGAAACCAAAACTAAAATTTTCAGTCGGTCACTAGTTATTTATAGTAGCCTAGGACTGAATTGACCCCATTGGTACCACCGACTCACCCATTCCTACCCTCATAATGTAAAGCTGGTCGTTGTGGAAGTCTGGTTTTGAGTGGAGTAGCGTTGAGGTAAACAAGACCTTACCTCCCAGTGTCTCTAAGGGACGTATATTTCTTATCACTCGGAAATCCATTTTTTTTTGTTTTTCAATCACATTATGTTTTGGTTTGATTGGATTCCTTCCCTACCTTACCCGGGAAGTTACTGTTATATGCTCTACCACCAGTGATCATGTTGGCAATGACACTTATAGCCTATGTCCTCCTCTTGCGAGCTATCTAGCAGAGAGTCTACACACTCGAGCCAATACGAGGTGAAAATGTCTGCTTGAAAGGAACAGTATCATTAACCTATATAGTAAACTTACAACGGATGGGGTATCTTCTCCTGATATACTAATGTCGGTCTGGTCTGACCGTGGAGGTTGCTCCTCGCCGCGATTCTCTGGCACCTCCTCGGGCTTGGTTATTACACGGGCTGAAACGTTATTAAAGAAATCGATAAGAATAACAATTTAAAGTATGTCTTTATTTTTTAAACAAAAAAAACACCCAAAATAAAGGTAAAGGGGCCCATAAAATCTGTCTGAAATCACCAATATAGGCATACCTCATGTTTTATACATCTAGATCATTTTATAAAAACTTTACATCATTCTTATAATTCTTATCTAGGCATTTCAGTCTTTAGTCTTTTGCCATTTCGATTATTTACTCCTAGTTAAAAAAAAAAACTAATGAAAAGCTAATACATTACAAACATATAACTGAAATATGATACTATTTCTCTCAATTCATATCAACATTGACAACATAACTCTAAAACAATTTAAATTTATATGTCAATTTAAAATTAAATGTTAACAAAAATAAAATGTGTAAATTCGTATCTCTCGAAACGCTTTAAATAAAATATAAACACCAATCCGTTATCTCGACGGAAACTGTGAGCTATTATCACTGACCTTATTAAAGGTTTAATAATACGAATAATAAAATAGATTAATAATACGATGTTAAGTATTATTATACTAGATAATATAACGAAATAAATAGATGACGAAGACCTGGGGAACTCTACGTGGCGGATAATACAGCATGACTTAAATAATAAATGAAAATCAATTATAATTTACATGATGATGACCCGTAAATACGTCATGCGAAGAATCTGGTTTCAATACATTTAATGAATAAAATTTCCAAGATTTGAAATTTTGAAATAAAATAACATTTGAACAAATGTCAGATCAAAATTCATCTGAATTAAGTGTGTTCGTTGAAAACTAATCTTATTTTATACAAATAATTATATCTATTGTTCGAAAAACAAACATTTTATTGAGTAAATATTTGTCAAATTAAATATTTTTGTTTTTATTACCTCATTTGTAAAAAGAACTCCATATTTGTAGGTTCAGAACACAATTTTGTAAGTATTTATTAATTCAGTATATTTTATTTCAAAATTCCACCTTCAAATATAATATAAAGATGACGAAAACATGCATAAAGGTGAAGTACATTTTATTTCAACACTCACCCAAGTCCTTGGAAGTCCAAGTTACTTTATTTAATATCAAAATTATTACATTATTCGAAAAAAATTACAAGTGTCATTAGCAGCGCTTTAGAGGAAACTAAGCAAAGAATTATTCAATGGCGAATTAACATTGTTGATTATTATTCGTACTGAAGGCTAAATATAGTAATCAGTGAGTACTGAGTATGTGTGTCGCTCAAAAACAATGCGATGTAAGACAGTTAAAAATTCATTAACACGATCAACTTAACAATAATTTGTAATAAAAACATCCTTTTCAACTTTTTGTACCTATGACTTATAAATATTTTGTAATTTAATTTTCGTGCAAAATGCTTAAGTAAATGGTTAATAATTCATTTAAAATAGCTGCACACAAAGTATACATTTAATATACATATTAGGTAGGTATAAATGACTACTAGTCTTTAATTAGTAATTAGTGAAAGTGTCTATGGATAAATTTTATAACCCACACCCATATCATGTTTAAACATTAAATCGTTTAAAACGGATAGGATACTGTTAAACATATTCAAGTAATAACTCAAATGCAACATATATTCACACCATGTTCCTTAAGGGGTAGATAGAGAGTATATAGTGCCAAGTGTCACGATTCTTACGACAGACCTGGCCTGCTTACTCAACATCAATTACTCTTTTCATGTAAACATGCTTCGAAGATTTACATACGATTTTCGAAAAAGGTAGGTCGAGATCCTATTTCTTTGTAGCTCCTATTCTTATACTTTAAGTTAAGCCTATTATTTTCGAAAAAGAAGGTATTATTATTAAAAAAATAACCTAGTATTTATCTGAAACATTCTAACAAACGAATACATTTAATTTTGTAATAATTTGCACAAGCGCTGTATGTTTCAAAACAAGTATTGGGTATTAAAAATTTAAATGTAAGAGACAAAGTGAGGTAAAATGCGGTACAATCTGAGTCAAAAGGGATTACAGCTAGTACGTTAACTTAGTCATGTAAATTTACTTACACTGTAACTAACGTATACTTACACTGTAACTAATGTGTATAAAATGATCAGGGTGCGTATATTTGGTGCGAGTGTCAGAAAATGGCTCAAGTTAGAAAAAACTGAGTTTTTTACATTAATTACAAAGTTATTACCTACAATAAGGTTCTTTGAAGCACCTAATTGTCTGTACTAGTGAAAACAAATGTAAAATGTATATAAACCCTTTTGATAAAAAACACGCTACACATAAAAGCCAGAGAGCTTAAAAATGCACCAAGAACACGTACCCTGCAGATGACATTAATACTTAATAAATGAAAGTGTAAATAAATTTGTTGAAACGTGAAATCATCTTAATCTCAAAGTAGAAAAGCAACAGATCTAGTTTCATTTGAATTATCACGCTGACCCAGTTAATACGGATTTCTGTTATTAAAGAGCTAACCCGGATTGTTAAGTTGAAGCTAAATTGGTCAGAAATTAAATAAGTTACGTGTGATGCAAAAAAAACTGCTTAAGTTTAGTTAATTAACTAATACATATTGACTAACTATGTAATGCCATCGTAATTTTAACATCTCTCCGGAAATACGGTTCAACTAAAAACCAGCCAATTAATAATTTATGGCCATCTATAGCAGATTTTAAATAGTTTAGGCAGAACAAATGGTAAACTTGAAATAAACATAGAGCATCAATTATCAATTCTAGCCATAGAGGATTTTTAGTCACGTCATTTGGAACATTTTAGTCTAACGCCAACGGGGCACCAATCCAATTCCAGGCACCGTTGTTTTAATTAAAAATTTGATCAAAATATTTTGATTTGCCTGATTGGGGAATCGAATCCGGGAACTCACGTCAACGTCAACATTGGGCCACTAAACATATTGCACAGCCACATATTGCAAGAGAATTCTAGAAACTCGCATCCTATATGGATGGAAATTATATTTTAGTTATTATAGGTTTAGTGAAATTTTACGGCGAAAAATCAGAATTCCGAAATGACTAACCTTTTCCGGATAGAGACAAGGCAGACAAATGCCTGAATTCTAATTCTAATCATTAACACCCAATTTATAAATCCAACAACCATTTTATATAAATGAGAAATTAATTTCATGACATGAGCGTAAGAGTAAACTGCAAATACTAAAATTGATAGAAGAAGGCGTTACTTTGGGGAAATCCATACTTAAATCCAAATAAAAATTCCAAAAAAAAAAATTACTTAATTTATATTATTTGGGGGTTTTGGCTTCCGGTAAGTCCAATTTATTTATATCTCACTATTTTGCAATTACTAAGTTAAGAGGACAAATGGCCGATGGTAAATTTCAAGTAAGTTAAGGGAATATAACTAACATGATGTAACATGATTGTATGTAACGCTTTCATTTTGAATTTCGGAAAATATGTAAAAAAATAGAAAAAAATCGCCACTGCGAAGTTTTCAAAATGATTTCACGTCATATTAAAACTAAAAAATCGCAACAAAACTGGCATGCTTCAGCCTCTACTCACGACGGACTACATCGAACTGCTTGTCTACTGGGAGGATCGGTAAGTTTGCTTCCGGAGTTGAGGTCTCCGGGATGATCAGGTCATCGTCATCGTCAACGTCATCCAACCCCGGCTCCGAATTCGCGACCGTGGCCGGATGAGTGATGATTGGTACGAAATCTTCGTCATCCTCTGGCGCGTTGGGGGCGTCACCTGATCCACGCCCGTCCTCGTCGTCGGGGCCTGGTCCGGGGCCCCACCCTGAGCCGGAGCTCTCGTCGATCTCTACACCAGACCCGTCATCGTCGATGAACAGGTCCCGGTTGGGGTCGAGGGGGCCGTCTGCTGGAAGTACTGATTTTTCCGTCGGTGTTACAGCTGTTGCGCCCTCCTGGAAAGTGACATACATTCTGTATTAATGTGATGCTATTTAAATGTAGGCCTGCAGTGTTACCAGTTTTCTCCTAAATCCAGACTTTTATCACAATGCAGGTCAATGGCTGGAAAGGTTTAATTTTGGGGAATATGAATAGGGTTAGCTGGTTAACCTAATTACAAGCAAACGGCTTAAGATCCTAGCCTAATTTTGTAAAAAAAACCATGACCTATGTTGGATTTTAACAAGCAACGTACTTTTTATCATCAGCAAATATTTCAATGACTCGTCTTCTGGCAATATGGAAAAAAATGCGCAGTTTAACGTGTCTAATATAGAGCTATCAAAACAACCTTTGAAAGCTAAGATAAAGCTAAAAATAGATATCGCGCGACCTATTTATGGAGTACTCATTATATGTTATTGGAAAACACTTTAAATTTGCAAAACACCTTATATACAATGAAGGGTTCAATTAAATAACATAATTATATAAAAGTTCGACATATTTTAGCATATTATTAGAAATAACCGATACATAATATTATCCACATATTACACCTTAATATTATCAACAAATATCTTACTGAAAATGTAGCATTTACTGTAGATGAAATAATATGAGTTATTTAATCACATTGATCAAATAATTATTAACAAATTAAAAATTAACACGTCAAATGCGACGGAATGTCGACATTCGACGTCATCATGAATGAATCATATGAAAGCTTTAAGTAGAAGCTTCTCAGTAAAGATACGTCCACTGCTTACCTTATGATTTCAAGTAGATTTTTTCCTTTTAGGCCTTGTTTTAATCAAATGTGTTCTTTTTAAATGCTTTTGGCAGTGTCCTTCCGGTTAGCGTAAGTTGTATAGTGACGATCGATAGGCTTTTTGCGGGGAGGATAAGGTGGGTGGGGTTAGGTTGTTCCCGCAGTCCCCTAGCCTGCCAACAGATGTCGGGATAAGGTGGAAGGCTGTTAGGGAAACGTTTACTTATTTATACGCTAGAGTGCGCTGTTATATTATGTGCACTTTATCAGATACTATTGATAAGCTTTTTATAAATAAAAACTTTAAAAATATAATAAAAAACCTCGGCTACAATAATAAACCAACTTGGTGAAACTTCTTTAAAATATTCAAAATAAATTAAGTATTTTTTTTCTCAAGAAAAGAAAAGTTTAGAAAAACTATAAAAATTCCAATTCGTCGTACCTAATAGTGAACTGATTTTAATTAATATATAAATTTTCCATTTATTTTATGTCTATCGATACCTTGTATATTTCATTCAATCAACTATTAATACGAGTATCATTTAAGCAAAAGAAGAATACCACGTGGATAGATGTAGGTACGTAAACTTAATAAACAAAACGCATTTTTAGGAGTTGAGTAAAATTAATTTATTAATTCGTTTTTAGCGTGATTTTAAATTTTAGTTACCGACAAAGTTAATCAAATGTCTTTGACAATGATCTCACATTGAGTTGAACAAGAGTCATGCCCTAATGAAAGGTAAAAGTACAACTCCCCTTGTTGCTCTGGGTCCGCAGAGTATAATAGACCATCTGCCTCTCTGCCAGGCTCCTCGTAAGATGCGAGCACTGGTTAGAATATAGGTCATCACTCATCACTAACAAAACATACAACAGTTGAATATAGGAAGTAAAGTTACAAATAAAGTAAGGATATATTATAGCTATTTCTAATCTTAAAGGAAGGGATTCCTTCCAAGAAAAAATTAAAGAAATAAAAATTGTATCCTTGAGTTCTCAATACTAATGTATGTTAAAAAAATTGTGAATGTCTACAAAAAAAATGTGATGTTCACGACATAAATACGAGAAATAAAAATAATGTAGTATACAAAATTCGAAAACCATAAAATTAGTAAATCCTTATGGGTCAATTTTTACGTTTCTTCAAGTTAAGTTAGCTTAACCAGTGGTATTAGATATCTACCTTTAAATTTAAAAATGTATTAAAGTAAAATAATGTAACAATAGCTATTATAAGGTCTCAAAGTATTTGGAAGATGAACCTGCTTGAGTATAGAAGTTTCAATCTCGCATTTCAATTTGTAATGTGATTTATTGTATTTTGTTACACTTTTCATTTAAGTTAAAATTAGATTTCATTTTTTTATCTGGTTTATAATGTTACTATAATAAGACAAGCCCGCTGAGTTTTTTCGCCGAATCTTCTCAGTGTGTGGCCGCGATTCCGATTGGTTTGGATTGGTAATTTATAAAAATGTCGACGCGCTCAAGTACCACATGTATGGTCCATGATGATCCATAACCCTAGCAAACCTTATATAAAATATAAATAATAAGTCATGTGCTACTCTAGTAATAGTTCAGCAGTGCAAAAATATTATTTACCAAAAAAACAAATTTTGAAGTTTTAGATCTAAAGATTTAAATTTTAGAATAAATAATTTTTGAACTTTATGTGAGTAGTTGATTTTTAAGTAAGTTTTCCTCGTAAATTTAGTTTCATGGTAAATCCAACTGTCGACTTATATTCAGTATTATATTTTACCTCATTTGCGTAATAAAGAATTTTAACAATAAGAAATACGCTTTGCCTATAAAGGCAACAAGAGGAAAACAGCGGCGGAGGCTAGAATTTTAAAATTTTTAGCTAGTAAAATATACTCCCAATTTGAACACTAAAAACATATATACGGTCGAATTGAAAAACCTATTCCTTTTACGAAGTCGGTTAAAATGGCAATCATTAACTTTAATACACAATAGTTAGGACGTCAGGTAAAGGTTATGCCTCGGAATTACTATCCGGGCGAGTAATTGTCAAACTTTAACAGTCATGGTTTTAGTACCTATACCTTTAGTGGTTTTAGTGACAAACCAACGCTCGTAATAAACTTACGAGCTTATCATGAAAACAATTGGCCTTTATTCTTCAAAAAAGCTTGACCAACACGGGGAAAACTTGCACAACAATAATATACTCAAGCTGCCCAAATAATAACATCAAATTTGTTTTTGTTTTAACAAAAGATAGCGAGCGGGTTAGGCCGGGGTGCTGCCACTCAGATTACCCGTGATATCTATCGTAGCCCGGGGCGCAGTATATAATAAATAACGTTATTTATTGTGGCCGGGTAATATCTGACCCGATCGAGCACACCCAGGTTTATTAAACCCCGGCTTTATGAACAATAATATTTACAGATATAGCTGAGGTTTTATTTGAATGCACTTATTGCTAACATGAATGACTTTATTGTAAATATCTCGGTAGGTATCAACTTATTATTTCATTAGTAAAAATATTAGCAAAAGTGTACTTAATTTAAGAAACAGTTTTTGTGAAGAACAATTAATAAATATATTATTATTATTATTATTCTTGTAGGTGACGTAATTTTAAATAAATTTCAAAAATAAATATTTGAATCGACTTTAGAATAACTAAAATCGAAATTTTAATGCACCCCCGACAAAGGGTCCATCCCTTTAAAAATTATAATACCACAGACATACATACACGCTCAGACATGTCTAACTTACAACACCTCTCTTTTTGTTGTGCTTTATATAAACTGCAAAGAATACGAAACATAATACCATAACTTATAAAAATCCATCGGTCACATCCCAGTTTTTTTCATTAGATCCTTGTCATCAAGTCCTTGTCATCATATGATATGTACAGGGGTTTACCATAAGCTCTTAAAACAGTATTATTTCAACAATACTTATTGTCGTCGGAGAAAGACAACCTTATAACATATCACATAAAGTTGATTATAAAAGCGAACATTTGGCAAGATGGAAATAATACTGCTTTAAGCGTTCATGGTAGGGGCCCAGATCTAATTAAGACGAATCAAAGCAGTTTAAACTCAATGGATTTACCAGTAAGCATTCCAGGGTTACGTCTCCTATCTTCTAGCTCCATCATCAGGCCAGCTCATTTGTTCAAGCATTTGTTAGTACACTAACTCTCCCATATGTTCAAAAGTGAAAAAAATGTCCATAATGCATTTAATTATAATGCATCCCGGTGCTTGCTTACAAATGAACTGCAAAAGAGCTGATGATGATCATCACCAGCTCATGGAGATAAGCAATAGCTAAGAATCATCTCGGTCACGTCATCTTTCAAATTAAAAAACATCAAAATCCGTTCATCCGCTAAAAAACTACGATGCCATAAAAGATACACATGTACACACAAGCTCACGCACATTGATACACGCACTCACACATCGGAGATATAAAGGAGTAGGTTAAAACTTCGAATTAAGCTATATGAATAATACACGTATGTCCTTTTTCATATATGTTAATCGATGTCTCCGTCATTTGTGAACTGATTTAAATTTTTACTGAGAGTTACATCAGTGGTGGACCCATTGCCCACTAGTGGGTCTAATCTGATATTCAATTCTTGTGATAGCAAATTAATGAAGTCTTACGGCCAATGTTAAGGGGCCATGTATGCTAAAATACGTCAGCAATATACCGTTTTTTTTCATACAAAGCAATTATGGATCTTGGCGACAAAAGTACACAAGATTAACATTAATATGCTTTATAAGACTAGTGTTTCCAAAACACGATTCATTTCACTTTGCTCGATAGAAAAAAATCAAAAAGTTAACCCTTTTTTGAAAGCAAAACTCATCTCTCTACTTCAATTATGAAAATATCGACACCAGATTTAACATAAACATAGATAAGTATTATGCCTAAAATATGACTATTTCAGTTTTTATATTTTTTTTCAAATTACTTTTATAGTGTCAAAAATAGTGATTTGGCGCTTAGGACATTTACTTTAGAGCACAATATTTCATAGTTATCATGGAACGGGGGAGTGCGCTGATTGGCTCTTCGGGCTGACTAAGTATGGGGCCTTAATAATGTATATCTAAAGATGAATTTCAAGCAATCTAGATAGCTGCGTATCCACCGGCCTATCTTATACCTAATTGCCATAGTTATCCTGTCCACAGATATGTTATTGGCAAGCGATAACATAAAAATGGATCAAAATTTAAATGTTGGACAGCAAGTTTTGGATTAGGATTGATTATTAATATTGGTCGTTAGTCGATTTCTTGCAGTTTTACTGCTCTTTAATTATAATTTGAAATTAAAATTAAGATATGCTATCACGTGCTTAATACTCAATGTCGTAGCCTAAGCAAAATACTAAGTTTCCTCCGAAATTGGGCTATCAATTGTGAATATTACAAATAGGACGGGCAAATTTCAAATAAAACCCTCTTCAGTATTGTTACTAGTAGCTCCCAGCGGTTAGATTATAGCACACCTGAAGGCAGTTTTGTCAAGTCTACAACCTTTTCTTTTCTAGAATTGTATATTTTTTCAGATACGACTGGTAGTTCTAGATATTAGCCCGTTTGTATAAACGATGAACTCTAGCTTTTTATGAGTACATAATCGTATAATGATATCGCAATATAGAATCATTTTAGGTTATTAATAAAAATCTTCACGCCCATATCTCCGAAGAGGTCGACAGAGATTCAACCAGGGCCGAAAACTCTAAAGTCCCACAATGTGATAGGTGGCAAGCCTATCGCCAATCAGGCACATATCCAATACCGAGAAACATTTTTTTATTAGAAAATTGGAAAAACCATATTTTCTTTTTTTGCACGACACGGGAATCGAACCTGGGACCTTATACTGTCAAGTGCAACTCGTGGGACTGCTAGACCACAGAGGCGATGATTTTAGGTTATGATAACTGATTTATAAGAAATTATATTTAAATTATATAATATGAACTTTTATCATACTAATACGACCTTGCGATTTATGTAAAACATTTACTCACCGCTAGTGTCATGGGTACTTTTGCACCGGGAATGCTTCGGTGTAGCCACCGGCCACCCACAGGGGGAAGTATTTGAATAATTATTTGTTAGTTTTATGGTAAAAATACTTAAATTAAATTTCGTAGTTATAGAATGATAAGTGTTCTTTGGTTCAAGCAATGTTTAAATTCATTAATTTAAAGACATATCAAATGTGTAAAATATAATTATACGTTTTAAAATGTCTATTCAAATCTTCACAGATGAACATTTGGTATTTAAATAAATGTGTATAATTTTACTCACTGGTTTAAAACTGTTCTCATTATGGCAAATCAAGAAAAAACGTCGTAACCATCAATACTTAGGACAACAATGCACTTATAACTTCTATAGTATCTGGTGTTATATAGTCCTCTATAGACCCTTGTCTTTTGTTGTCTTATGCCATAAAAATATCAGGAGGCGTATTCAACAAATAATATTAAAATTCCATTTGTCAAATGTAGAGTATTCGAAAGTTAAAACGGCTTATCGTCGCAGACTGGAGGGCGCCATTTGGGTTTTCCACCGCCGCTAATTCGATACACGATATATTCACATTTCACACACGCCTCAATCACCTTAGCGAAATATTCAATTTCCTTTACATTCTGCGTCTACACTATATACTTACATACGGTCGTGAAGGGTGTCTGAATACTACAGATAATTCAGAATAAGAAAAGATTACTGAGACACATCGAAAACTACATTGGACACATCGCCTATCTATTTTGCCATCTAGTAATCCAGTCTGACTACATGAGGTTCGATTTCCAGGTCGAGCAACTTATTTTTTCTCTCACTTTTTGATTGCCTCTGTAGTCTAGCAGTTCAGTTGTTGGACTTGACTACATGAGTACATGAGTACATGAATGAATGAGTCGGGCAACAAAAAGAAAATTGGGTTTTTCCGATTTTCTATTAAAAAAAATGTTGTTCGGGATTGGATATGTGCCCGGTTTGCGATAGGCTTGCCACCTATCACATTGTGGGACTTAGTGTCTTCGGCTAGTCGTGGGTGCCCTGGTTGTGCCTTTGCCTAACACTTCGGGGATATGGGCGTGAAGATACTTTAATTTTTTAATAAAAACGAGGTGACTAGGCTTTGATAACTGTGTTAGGTTTAGCACCTGGCAAATTATGGGACTAAGTACCTTCAGCTAATCAAGGGTGCCCTGGTTGTACCTATTCGGAGTTACAGGTTACGAACGAGTGTGTTATTGTGTGTTGTTACAATCCATTTTGACAAGTTTTCAAACGATTTAAGTTCGGTTTATTAATTTGCCCGGCATTCAAATATAAACAAACTGATCTGAACGAAAATTGTTATGCGACCAAATGATTTAGACTTTATGAGATAAAAAATGAATAAATGAATGAATCAATCAATCTTTTGCTAATTGTGCACAATTAAACTTACTACAAAATAAATACAATTAAGTATTAACAAGAGCATATTATAAATATAGTTTGTAGTACACAAAAGGCGGTCTTATCGCCAAACAAAGTGATATCTACCAGACAACCTTTATATCTGAAATGATTCTTTTTGATTGAATGATATCTGAAACGGTTTTTTGGTGAACCTAAATTAAAAAAAAACATGCAAACAAAAGTTTTTTTTTTAATATTATGTTTGTTATAACATTTTCAAGCGGTCTACTTTTGGGATAGGTAGAGAGCTAGTCTATACTTACTCTTTCCTGCCTTTACAACGTCATTGCTTGCTAAGTTAAATTCTAATTTAGAGGGTAAACTAACAGAAACGGCACACTAAGCATTTTTTACTTAGCAAAGATACCAACGCAACAAAAAAAAACTATGCACAAAAATATTTCCGAAAAAGCATCAAGAGCTTTAGTTACTAGAGGTTTAGGGGTAAGTGATAAGAGCAGATTATTTCATAGAGTCGTTACAGCTTAACTTCCATACTTCATTAGCAGAGGGCTTACGGAAGGGTTTCATCTCAAAGTGAGGCGCGCCTCTATGATATTAAAATATCTTATTCACATACGCCTCAATCAGCTTAACGGAATATTAAATTTTCTCTGGATATTGTATTACTATAGGTATGTGTATTTTGTTATCATATATTTAAATAAGACTAAAATATTGAATAGAAATTCAGGACAAAAGAAACTGCATAGTGCTAGCTTTTAAAATTTGCCACACTTAGTATTTTTCAATTTGTTGTTCAAAGAATGTGTGTTCTTAAATTTATTTATTTATGACTTAGCTGCTCTAATTACATTACGAAAAACGAGTTTATCTCTACAGAGAGATATTAAACATAAGTCATAAAAAAAGACAAAAATATTATATACAGGTGCACCACCTTACCTACT
The DNA here is from genome assembly GCA_002245475.1 of Calephelis virginiensis. Taxonomy (NCBI): domain Eukaryota; kingdom Metazoa; phylum Arthropoda; class Insecta; order Lepidoptera; family Riodinidae; genus Calephelis; species Calephelis virginiensis. Next base: position 99,273 of record NJDC01004956.1, read on the forward strand.
TTCTGTAGTAATGTTTCATTTATTAATTTAAAGTACTTTATAAGCATTATTATTGAAAAACATTAGCGTTCTCCTCTTCCCCTACACATAAACTATAAGTGTGCCAAATTTCATATCCTCCGTCAGCGCAATTTTCGTAAAAAGGGGACCAAAGTTTTGGCATCACGTTTTAATATATAGATAAGTAGGTCGATAGGAAACAGACTGAACAAATAAGAGGACGATAAAATAAATCCATACTATAATATGTATATCTACTAAAAATATTTATGTAAAAAAGTTTTTATTTATTTGTTAATCTTTTCACATCGTAACGGATGTTGTGATATAATTTTTGTACAATAAATACTAAAATAAATATCCCTGGACAAGTCACACAAATTGAAACTAACCCCAAAGTAAGCAAATTATACTTGGGAATCGAACCCGAGCCTCGCGGTTAGTCGATGTAGTTAGGCGTGTACGCTAGCCACTCGACCAACGAGGCGGTCGAGTATGTATATAGTGTATGAGTAAATAGCTAGTTAGAAGAGTTGAGTTACGCAAGCGTAACTGCGGACAATTAATCTGGAAATAAACATGGAAAAACGAATCGATTTAATTTTATATATGCTTGTGATATGGTCGACAGTCATAATCTATATGTATAAAACAAAGACGGGTTATATTATAACTCGAGATCTGCTCGACCAATTTTCATGGCTTTTGGTTCGTTGAATTTGTCTCCGCCCCGAATCGCAAATATACCTTAAAACCATTGAAAACATGAATCATCTATATATAAAAAGTCATGTTAGTAAAACCGATTAAGATGAAAACTAATTGGGAGGTTAGATTAGAACCGAGAAAAAGACAGAGTGCACATTTTATCTTGTACTAACTAAACTAGAAATAATAATATAATAAATTAGAAACTACAATAAAGCAACATTTTATTTTTTCCCATACAAACTGGACGGGCGGAACAAAGTTCGCCTGAACAGCTAGTAATAGATTAAAGTATTTATTTAGGGTAGTCCTTCTTTTTAATCCCGGACGTAAAAAGGGGGAGTTATAGGTTTGACATGTCCGTGTGTGTCTTTGTCTATCTGTGACATTAAAACTTTTGAACGGATGAACCGATTTAGATGTTCGTTTTTTGTTTGATAGCTTACGTGTTCGACATGGTTCTAAGCTATATCGTTTGTAATTCTTATGTGATTATATGTTCATTGTACACGCAAATATAATCTTAATATATATAAATTTAAAATTACGTGTCTCGTTGTTTATCCGCGATGGACTCCTAAACTACTTAACCGACTTGAATCAAATTTGCACACCGTGTGCAGTTTGATCTCAATTTATAATCAAAAAAATTAACATCCGAGCGAAGCCGGAATAGGCAGCTAGTATATAATATAAAAGTTACCGTCATTAAAACTAATTATACGTACATAAATAACGAACTAGATAATTTTAGTTTAAACTAATATTATTATCTGTTTTTCTCTTATTCAATTAATTTTGTTTTCTTTAAAAAATAGTCAAATTTTGACACAATAAAAATAAGTATTTCGATAGGAGAAAATCTTTAACGGGGAACTTTAGTAAAATAATGAGAGACTGTGCCTGTTTCTTTTCCTTGTAATAATATGACAAAATGTGAAGCTTGTCATTCTAAGCAATCTGAAGAATTTTATACGAATACATTATCAGCATTATAATATTTTTAGCTGTAATGTTACAAGTAGAATAATCTTACGATGAAAATGCCACCATTATTGCGATATAGTCAAAAAAGAAGATAAGTGAACCCTCGTACCGCATATTAACGCGACAAGTTATCTTACTGAAAAGATAATTTCTCGCTTAACCCTCCGACTTTGGGTTTTAGGGTCTCAAAGCCAACATTTTCTAATATGCGTAGGGTTGCCATATCTCAATACTTATACTAAAAAGTAAAAGTATCTTCACGCCCATATCCCCGAAGAGGTAGGCAGAGGTACAACCAAGGCACCCACGACTAGCCGAAGACACTAAGTCCCACAATGTGACAGGTGGCAAGCCTATCGCCAACCAGGCACATTTTCAATCCCGACCAACATTTTTTTTTATTAGAAAATTGGAAAAATCCAATTTTCTTTTTGTTGTTGTTGTTTCATGTAGTCAAGTCCAACACCCGGACCGCTAGACCACAGAGGCATACTTATACTCTTCTTTTTTTTGTGAGAATAGAGCGAATAAGCACACGACTTACCTGATAGTAAAAAAAACCGAGGTGCATCGACAACATAAATGTTATAGGTGCGTAGCCGTCCTGTGGGCAGCAAGTTAGGCCAGTTGTGTGAGATTACCCGCTACCCCACCCCTTCGGACTAGAACATGCCACTGCTATTATGGCGACAGAAATAGTTCAGACGTTGGATTTCTACCCGGGCCAGACGCTGCACTGCAATCTACCATCAGTGGTCATATTGATAAACATTTTTTAACTTAAGCTTCTTACGAGTTGGCAAGCAAAGAAGCAGATGAAATATTTTACTCAGTGGACCTTGGGGCTGATTATGTATATCAGTTGCCAACTCAAAATGGAAAAGTGTACATCAAATGACGTCATTTGTGTTTGCTATCTCTATTGTATTTCTGTTGGTCGCTGGAGATAGCAAATATAAAATACGTCATTTGACAGCTATTTGATGTACACTTTTCCATTTTAGTTGACAACTGAGATACATAATCAGCACCCTGGACCAACTTAAAACTTTTACAAGGGTTTCGCTCATATAGCATAATCAGCAGGGCTACTTTGACTATCAGGTTTTGTTTTACCTTTGCTTATTGCGAAATTGTCATTGCCCGTTACTGTCGTGGTATTTATACTCGTAGGGTACCCGAAAACTTACTTATTGAGGCGCCACAAGCACAACTGTACTTATTCTGTGGTATATTTCTTAAATGTTTTTGAAACGTGTAGATAGATATAGACGCTAAACAAAAATTCTTAGAGTAGTACATCTTATAAAAACAATAAGTGTAACAA